>JANHAO010006043.1:0-21848 GCA_026873985.1 Saraca asoca | reverse complement strand
TTTGTTAGCAAAAGGGGGAGGGGGCAGAAAATCCTCAGAAGTTATAATAGTAAAGTCTTTACCATGGACGTAGGGTCCAAAGAATTTGGATTTAGCCGAACCACATAAAATTGAGTATCTCCTCTCATATTCTTGGTCACACTCGCTCTGCTGCTTTTCTGTTTACACACAATCAAACCCAGAATAGGCTTGGGATCCCAAAGAACCTCCCGTTGGCTGGAATTTGGGATATAATCAAAATTCAACGTCAACATCCTCGGTGAATATCCTCGGTACCCGGAGCGCTACGAGCAATTTAGCATCCTCTTAGAATCTCAAGATAGGATCTTCGCAACTGAAAGAGGCAAGGAAGATTTCAGAATTCCTTCACCATCCAACATCCCTTATAGATGAAGGAATCTAGAAGAGTTCTGTGCCTACCACAACGAAGCTAGTCATGGTACGATGAACTACCAAGCTTTGAGGGAAGTGATCGAAGATCTAATCAGAAGAGGATGTCTTAAAGAATATGTGGCACGACCAATGAGGCAGTCATCCCAGGCCTCTCTGCACAACATCAATCAGGAGCCGGGGGACTCAGTCCGAGTTATTTTTTAAGCATTGTGCTTTTAACTATTATATGTATAAAAATTGTTAACTATTTTCCTTTGTTCTATCCAAGGCCACCTAGTGGATGATCAAACGTCGCTCGTCCCACCCTTTCTACATCCAACCATCAAACAAGCACCCACAGCTTGCATGCAGCCAACGTACTATGGGCTCTGTCAGCATCCCTGTGCCTTCTTTAACTGGGACCTTCGACCCGGCCATGGCCTATCCTCGGAACTTAATCCGGAATATGAATTGACGAAACTCACTAACCAGCGTAGCAGACGTGCTCACTGAGATGTGGAGACGTTCAAAATAAACTCATTTAACTAACGTAGCAGACATGCTCGCTGAGACGTGGAGACGTTCAAAATAAACTACTAACCAGTGTAGCAGATGTGCTCGCTAAGACGTGGAGACATTCAAAATAAACTCATTTAACCAGTGTAGCAGACATGCTCACTGAGACGTGGAGACGTTCAAAATAAACTCATTTAACCAGCATAGCAGATGTGCTCGCTGAGACGTGGAGAGATTCAAAATAAACTCATTTAACCAGCTTAGTAGACATGCTCGTTAAGACGTGGAGACGTTCAAAATAAACTCGCTAACCAGCGTAGCAGGCATGCTCGCTAAGATGTGGAGACGTTCAAAATAAACTCATTTGGCCAACGTAGCAGGCATGCTCGTTGAGACATGGAGACGTTCAAAATAAACTCACCAGCCAGTGTAGCTTTGCGCTCGCTGAGGTGCGGAGGCACTCCTAAAAACTCAAGCGTTAGCATGACTCAGTGATCGCTGAAATGCAAAAAATTGACGGACCACCTAGCCAGTGTAGTTGCATGCTGGCTAAGGTGCGGAGGCACTCCTAAAAACTCAAGTGTTAGCATGACTCAGTGATCGCTGAAACGTAGAAAATTGACGGACCACCTAGCCAGTGTAGTTGCGCGCTCGCTGAGGTGCGGAGGCACTCCTAAAAACTCAAGCATTAGCGTGACCCAGTGATCGCTAAAACGTAGAAAATTGACGGACCACCTAGCCAGTGTAGTTGCGCGCTCGCTGAGGTGCGGAGGCACTCTTAAAAACTCTAGTGCTAGCGAGACTCAGTGATCACTAAAGTGTAATGAATTGATGAAATCCTTATGATATGTGAATTTGTCTCGTTGTTAAATATTTAACCTGAAGGGCAGTTCGAAGGCGATGAATTCCAATTTTTTATTTATGTTACATTTTAACAGTGGGTTCATTTTGTTAAATGCAGGAGAAATAAAATATACATCAGTAAACACAAAATTTGCAAGGTAACAGTTTATTCATTAAAAGACCCCAGCAAGGCATCAGAAGGTTCTGAATACAAAACAAGGCATAGAACACTGCAAAACCCTAAAGTACAAGCTAGTTGAGGAGCAGAAGGAATCCTCGTAAAAAAAAGGGGGAAAAGAAGCAAGCCATGGATGGTCGTGTTTTGAGAAACAGCATGCTGCGCTTTTTCCTTCAAATGCATAATCAGCAACAGCGCTGCATCCCGTCTACCTTCGACCGCCTGCACCTCCCGAAGAAACCTAGCCTGGAAACTTCAGGAGCTTAGCCAGCTGAACAATTGCCTCACAGCAGAGCCGGGAGGACATAATCTGGGATCCATATAAGATCCTTCCATGTTACCAGAGAAGACGATTACATATGCAGCAGACCATACATGCCTCAGTGAAGGACCAAAATTTCGGGGATGGTTCATCAGGGTAATCCATGGTTTGTTATGAGCATTAGAACCGAAGGATGGCCTCCCCCTTAAATAGGGTTAGGAAGGGGTCATCGGTACGTATGGATCCATCTCCCCTAACCAAATGCATTAATGACCTCAAAAAAGAATCAGCTTAAATGCAATCATAATTACTAGAAATGCTTCAGAAACAACAAGGCATGGGAAAATGGAAAGACGATTCTAGAAGAAACACACTCAAAAGGAATTCAAGGGGTCTCCAAACTCCCAGTATGCTGCGTGAATTGAGAGTTGGGGGCCTTATGTTGTATACTGAAAAATGACCCCACGAGGACGAGCCCATGAAGAAAACAAAAATGAATCCTTGCAAGGAAGTTCTCGAGAAGCCTCACTGTAAATAGCAGAAGGCAGTAACGACAATGGCAATCCTGAGCGTCATGCCCTTTCCTGCTCATCATGACATAATACAAGATAAATCCTACATAGTAGCATCTTAACGACAACGAGCGCCAAATCATGTCTCGCTCGCTCGACCATGGTCCGAAGGGCCACACTCTGGCAACGACATGACTCAGCGAACAATAGGGTTCAAGGATCGACCTAACGATCGCTCTACGGTGACCCTCGCGGCTTCTCCAAACTGTGAAGCTCTCGTTTAAGACAGCAAAGTATCTTGCCTGACACGGAGACAGCTATAAGCCTACATGTCGGCCTAAGAAAGCCTGCTTCACAGCCTATTGCCGGAATACAGTCTTTTCACTATCTTTTTCATTTATTTGATGTAATGTAACTGTAGCAAGCAATTAATGCATGTAACCTATCCTTTCTCTATAAATAGGATTGCTTTGTTAGCAAAGGGGGAGGGGGCAGAAAATCCTCAAAAGTTATAATAGTAAAGTCTTTACCGTGGACGTAGGGTCCAGAGAATCTGGATTTAGCTGAACCATGTAAAATTGAGTATCTCCTCTCATATTCTTGGTCACACTCGCTCTGCTACTTTTCTATTTGCACACAACCAAACCTAAAACAAGCTTGGGATCCCAAAGAACCCCCCATTGGCCGGAATTTGGGATACAACCAAAATCCAACGTCAACATCTACTTAGTGAAATTTTTAAGAAATATATATTTTGGAAGGTAAATTATTTAATTTCTTTGTTGAAATTGTAAATTTCTTCCTTAAAATTGTTCATGGGAGTATTATTGTATCTACTATTAGGTTGGTAATTTTACATTATTAATATTACTTTTTTTTTAATTTGTAATAGTTTGTGTGTGTAAAAAGAAGGGAACTTAGCATAGTATATGTTTTGTTTTTTTTTTTAATATTATGAGGTGATAGCCATACTATACAATGTCTTAGACTTGGTTAGGCACCATAATATTTTTTTTTTCAGTTCATATTTCTATTGTGTTCCATTTTTCATTTATTTTTTAGATTACAAGGTTTGTTCTCTCAAGTTACTACCCATTTGCTTTGGTTCTTTGAGAAGCTACTTCTATGGTAAAATGATGTTGAACTAAGATATATATTATGTTGTGGGCAAAATTTGGTCCCATATAATAGAAAGACAAAAGCCCTGTAAAAAATGAGAACCAGTTAGAAATAGCTCCACCTCACTAACCGAGAGGTCAGGATACACGTAAAATAGCTTGCTGGAGCTCTTCAGAAGCTAAGCCCGCTTTGCTGAGAGAAAGGCAATAGCTACCCCGAGCTGATTGGATGTATTTCCTAGCTAAAGGTATAACGAGATGAGAACACTAGATAGACTTTCATCGAGTCTTAAATCTAGCAGACATATGGGGCTCGCTCGTAGAAAGCCTTTTGTAAGAGCCAAATTGTAGGAAGATAATTGTCTTGTATATTTAATGTTTGTAATGATGTATTTGAAACATGTAAAATTATAATTGTAACCTTCTCCCTTCTATAAATAGGAGGGGAGAGACCCTTGTAGGAAGGGGGCAGAATCCATTATACTGAAATTTTATAGAATTCAATTCAGATTAATAAAACCTACCATGGATGTATGGTCCGATACCGTCTAGATTTAGCCGAACCATATTAAAAATACTACTCTCCATTGCTCCTCTTCCTCTCTACCATTCCTGTCATCTTCTTTATCTCTCACTTCATCCTCCAGAGAGCAGTTTGGGGATACTAGAACTGCCCTAGTTGACTGGAGTCTGGCAAAACCGGATCTCAGCATCAACATATTGCTTGCTTCTTCTTTGTTTATTGTTTATATGTGCTTTATATTTTACCTACATTTGGCTTTATGGCATGTTTCTGTCAGAGTATTATTTTCGTTATACTTTGAATGGTTGAAAGTTACTACTGTGGCTTTATTTTTGTGTGAGGTTCTTATGAATAAGTGTGTGTGTTTTATTATTATTGTTCAGTCAATTGTCTTATACCTATTTATTCATTTACATTTTGGTTTAAGAAATGTTCTTCTAATGCACTCACAATAGTTAAAAAGGAAAAATTCAAGTTGTGAGGCTTATGATTTTATAAGAGTCATAAGATATTTTTTAGGGTATATAATGACTTTGAAAGAGAATGAGTTCCAAAACTCCTTCAATGGTATGAGTTTCCAACAATTCCAATAAAATAAGTAAGGTTAAGGAGAAGATTGATAAGATTGAACAAAATTAGAGTTAAGATGCTTTACAAAGAGTTTCATTTCTTACTCATATATTTTTTTTCTTGTAGAAGATATGTATTGTACTACAAAAATATAATTTTATATTTTATATATTAGATTATAATAAAGAGGATAGTACTTTGTTAAAGTCCTATTTTGTAAAGGTGGTCTAGGTTGCATCCATAAAAAAATCAATTAAGATTTCATTTGAATCCAAGAAGAAGTCTTTTCTATGTGGAAAATCCAATTTAAATTTCATTTCAATTCCAAGGAGAAATCACTATCATGTCATTCACCTGATCTCAGTCCAAGGTGCTAATTTCTTAAATGCATCTATTATTTATTTGCAACAAAACTGATTTTTGTTAATTTTTCATAAAATGTTGTAACAAAATTATGAGGTTGATTATAATTGGTAAGAGGTGCATTGAATTCTTGTAAATCTTCATAACTGTGAGGTTGATTATAGTTAGGTGAAGATATAGAATTTTTGTATCATAGATCTGTAAGAATCCTATAAAAATTCTTATTGTAAAACTGGTGTGCAAGAGCCCAATTTAATTCCTATGTTTAATAATAGAATTGATTATCTAATTGAGGATTGATCTAGTGGAGTATACTTGAATTATGGTATTAATTTAAGTTGAATTACTTAAAAATTCTATGTCTTGATCCTTTCATTACTACCTTTATGCTACTGGATATTTTTTGTTTTTGTGTTAAATTTGTAATATGGTTTTTTTGCTCTTTTAGTCAATAAATAATATAATTATTAACCATATAATCTGATGCAATTTTTTCAAACAAAAAAGTCTTCTACTATGCATTTACTTATGAATTAAAGTTAACAATCATATTACAATTGACTTAGTTGTTAAATTCATTTAGAATCAATAAAAAGTATAAAATTCCTTTAAGGGAATAAGGGCAAGATCCTAATTCTTATTTCTTTTCGGGACTAACAGTTCATATCAAAACTTTGGCTCTTGATACTTTTTCTTTTAACAAAATTATGGATTCTAAATTGATTGTTTTGCCTGATTGTCCATTCTTGAACAGTCCCCCTACCTTTGACAGTAAAAATTTTGCTTTTTGAAAAAATAAAATTAAGTCTTTTATAGAAGCATTAGATATAGACATGTTAGAACTTTTAGAATAAGGCTATGAATGTCCTAAAATATCTATTAATGAAATTCTATGGCCTAAATCTAAATTATTGTGGAATAAGAATGAAAGGAGGAAACATCTCCTTGCATCCAAAGTAAAATGGGTTGTTATGAATTCATTGTCTACTAATGAGTTTGAAAGAATTTCTAAATGTAAAACAACAAAGGGAATCTTGGATACTTTGGAGATTGCTTACATTGGCAGAATTAAAGTTGATTCCAAAAAAGGAAATGTAGCATTGTCTCATGGCCAAACACAATGAAGACATTGAGGTACTAAAATATCCTTCATTTTTTTATGGCTCTTATGTTAGTGATACTGATAGTGAATCTAATAATCAAATTGATGCTGAAACTAATAATGAATTCGATGATTTGCATGAGGAAATCTATGAAGCATTGACTAAAGCCAACAAGGAGTTAAAGCAATTAAGAGCTTAGAATGACAATTTGCTTAAAAAAATTCAGCAATTTGAAAAAGGAAATAGTGATCTAAACATTTTAGCTGAGAAAATATTAAGTGAGAGCAAAGTATGTGATCATAGTGAGTCTTACAAAATTGAATAAGGTTTTACAAGAATTTGTTGATAGCAATATAAAACTAAACAACATGCTAGATAATCGAAAAGGTACTCAAAACAAAGCTGATTTAGGTTATAAACAATTAAAGACAAAAAGAAATTTTCATTATATTACTTGCTTCTATTGCTATCATAGAGGTCATCATATTAAATTCTATCCATATAGAAATGGCATCTATATTCTAAGACCAAATGAAAAACTAATTTGGCTATTGAAAACATCTAGTTCTAAAGAGAATGTGTCATTGCTACCTAATAGATTAGGACCCAAGATCAATTGGGTACCATCCAAGCAAGTATAATTTTTATTTTGCAAGATTGTGAGGGGAAAAGAAACAATATGTGGTTCCTTGACAGCGGATGTTCTTGCCATATGATAGGGAGTAGAAACAACTTCATCACTCTCACATCAATCATAGGAGGTAAAGTAACCTTTGGAGATGATGCCAAAGGAAAAGTGATTAGAATAGGTAAAGTTGGTAAGATGCCTAACTATTTTATTGATGATGTATTGCTGGTTGAAGGGTTGATACATAATCTCTTAAGTATTAGTTAGTTTTGTGACAAAGGAAACAAAGTAATTTTCAATTCAAATAAATGTCTAGTTGTTAATAATAGTGACAAACAAGTTAAACTTGTAGGATATAGAATTAATAATATTTACATAATTGATTTGAATGTTGAATCAAATCTAGATTCCTCTTGTTTAGTTAGTCTAAATGAAGAGATTATAAGAAATAAAGCACGGTTAGTTGCAAAAGGTTATAATCAGGAAGAAGGAATAAACTATGATAAAACCTTTACACCAGTTGCTAGGTTAGAAACTATTAGGATGTTACTAGCTTTCTCCTGCTCTAGAAATTTTAAACTTTTTCATATGGATGTCAAAAGTGCCTTTTTGAATGGATACATTCTAGAAGAGGTTTATGTTCAATGACCCTAGGTTTGAGGATCACCTCTATCCAAATCATGTTTTTAAACTTCAAAAAGCTTTATATGGATTAAAGCAAGCTCCTATAGCTTCATGTGATAGATTAAGTAAATTTATAATACAAAACGGTTTTAGAAGAGGAAAGATTGACACCACATTGTTTATAAAAGAAAAAGGAAAACATATTTACTAGTTCAAGTTTATGTAGATGATGTAATCTTTGGTTCTACAGACGATGTTTTGTGTAAAGATTTTTCTAAGATCATGCAGAGTGAGTTTGAGATAAGTATGATGGGAGAACTAACCTACTTTCTTGGACTACAAATTAAATAATGCCCAAATGGTACTTTTTTTAGCCAAACAAAATACACAATTGATTTACTTAAAAGATTTCAATTTGATAGTTGCAAGCCCATTGGAACACCAATGAGTCCTGCACTCAAATTAGATTTAGATGAAAATGGCCAAGGTGTAGACATGACATTGTTTGGAGGAATGATAGGAAGTTTGCTTTATTTGATAACAAGTAGACTTGATATTATGCTAAGTGTTTGTCTTTGTGAAACATACCAAACTAATCTAAAAGAATCACATCTTGGAGTAGTAAAAAGAACTTTTAGATATCTTATTGGCACTAAGCATTTAGGGTTATGATATCCAAAAACAAATACCTGCAGTCTGCTTGGTTGTTTAGATGCACACTATGCAGGTAGCAAGATTGATAGAAAAAGCACTAGCGATGTATACTAATTTATTGGCCACTCACTAGTCTCTTAGTCCTACAAAAAGCAAAATATGTAGCACTTCCAACTGCTGAAGCATAATACATAGTAGCTGAAAATTGTTGTGCTCAGATCTTGTGGATGAAATAGCAACTCTCAAACTATAGATTGAAATTTAACAAGATTCCTATAATGTGTGACAATACAAGTGCTATTAACCTCATCAAAAATCCTATCATGCACTCAAAAAAAGACACATACAAATAAGGCACCATTTTCTTAGAGATTATGTCCAAAGAGGTGACATCTCAATCGAGTTTATGTACACCAATTTTCAACTAGCTAATATTTTCACTAAACCGCTAGATGAAAAATGATTTGTATTCATTTGGAGAGAGTTTAGGGTGTTAGACTCTTTAAAAAATAATCTTAATTGACCATTTTTTCAATGTTTTTAATGTTTTGATATTTTAACTTTTATGCATCACAGTTTTGTTTGATTTCTAACTTAAGCATTAGAGTTTCTTTTAGTTTGTTTTGCAAATATACAACATGTGAATTAAGGTTTGAATTTTTTTTTTATTTGATCAATTTTGATATACGTTTTAATATGTAAGTTTTCTTGTTTAAAACTACATAAAACAGATTTCAAGTTTTCTTAATCGAGTTCATAATTAATTCAAATTTTTCCAAGTTTAATTTGAGTTTCTAAATTAATTCAAGAATCAATTCACAAGTCAAAAATTTGTACTATGAATTGATTCCTAAACCGATTCACAAAATTTTCAATGTTTTGATATGTTTTACAATTTTTAAAAATCTTTATCTAGTATACCTGAATTGATTGTCAAATTGATTTAGTATCAGATAAATCGATTTCCAAATCGATTCAGTCACTACTGAATCAACTCAATTTCTAATAAATCAATTCAACAATTATTGTTATACACCAAAATATATTTTTACTTCAATTGATATTATTTTTTCTTTCTTATATCAATTCTAATACAAATTTTTCATTAATTGAAAGAATAACTAGTTGATGGGGAGCTTACTTTCAAATCATAAGAAGCTAGTCTACAAATAATCTTGATATCAATAGTTAATTTTGTACTTTTAAACTTTATGTTAAATTCTAACTTTCAAGCTTTGATACTATTTTGATTACTCACTCCTTTCTTCACTCTTTGCTAAGGAAACATTTCTTTTTGATGTGCCACAAGGGCGAGAAAAGATGAGATTTTTAAGCTTTTGGGAAGAAAAGATGATAAAATTTTAGAATTTTTTTAGAAACTTTGAACCACATCTTAAGCTATTTGTCAACATCAAAAAGGGGGAAATTGTTAACCCAACTAGCATATTTTCTTAAGTTTTGATATTAAAAAATAATCTTGTTTAATATCTCAATATAACTATGTGTTTAAGTATTTGTTAGTTTTGCAGGTTCAAAGTTGATCAAGTAATGCTTATGAGTTCCACATCAACTTAGTATTCTTTATTTGATTACATAGGATCTTTTGTAAGTGAATTTTAAATTAATTTGATCCACCTATACTTTATAAAGCAGCTTGATTTAAGATAGCAAATAATTAGTTTAAATAAGTTTTAAATCAAAAGTTTTCAAACAAAGTTGTTATATGTTCTTTCACAAGTTAGATTTTTATAAAAACTATTTTATACTCTCTGAATCAATTCACAAATTGATTGATGCTGAAAAATTTGTGAAATGAACTTGAATCAATTCACCAATCGATTCATGAAGAAAACTTTCTTACCAAAGTTTTGAAATTTTTTTGTATTGATTCTTTAATCAATTTAACATCTATTCTTAAAACACTATAATTCAATTCATTAATCAATTCGGTAGTGAATTTCTTTATAAGCTGAATCGATTTTTAAATCAATTAGTTAGTTACAAATTTGTTATAACTACTACAAATCAATTCAAGGATTGAAAAATAATTTTTTTAAATTTCAGATATCTCACTTATAAATAGATCAAACCTCATTTGTTTCCATAACACATTGTGACAAAAATAAAGAAAAACTCAGAGCTTAGACCTGATCTTGCTATCTCACTACTTTTCATCAACTTAATCAATCTTGGATCAAATTGTTAAAGGATTCACCCTAAATAATTGAGATTTTCATCTCAATTGAAGTATTGTATCTTTAACTCAAACTTCTTATTTTTGTTTTTAGATTTCTAGGTTTTAAGAATTTGGATACAAAGGAAGTGGTTGATCTTCCCTTGGCATCCTTTTAAAGTTGTGAAGTTGATTACAATTGGTAGGAGGTGAGTTGAATTCTAATAAATCTTCATAGTTGTGAGGTTGATTATAGTTGGGCGAAGGTACAGAATCTTTGTATTGTAGGTCTGCAAGAGTCCTGTAAAAATTCTTGTTGTAAAACTGGTGTGCAGGAGCCTAGTTTAATTCTGTGTTTAATATTAGAACTCATCGTCCAGTTGAGGATTGCTCTAGGGAATAGACTTGAATTATAATTTCAATTCAAGTTAAACCACTTAAAAATTCTATGTCATATTCCTTTCATTACTACCTTTATACTATTGCTTATTTTCTATTTTTGTATTAAATTTGCAATCTGGTTTTCTATTATTTCAGTCAATAAATAATATAATTGTTAACCCTATAATGTAATATAATTCTTGCAAACATGAAAGTCTTCTGATATGCATTTACTTACAAATTAAAGTTAACAATCATATTGCAATTGACTTAGTTGTAAAATTCATTTAGAATCAATAAAGAGAATAAAATTTCGTTAAAGGAATAAGGACAAGATCTCAATTCTTATTTCTTTTCGAGACTAACAATTAGCTTAAAACTCAAATGACTATCAAATTTAGAGGATGCAATGATAAAAAAAAGTGTTCTTGATACCCCTATTCTCTTTTGGATAATGGCTTGTAAGTTTACCATATAAGAAGAGAAATACCTCAAATTGCATGAAGCACATCTTATCAAATTGCAGCAATTTGAAATTGGCATGCCAAAAATGAACCTACTATACTGACTATTGCATAGTATTTGATGTTTGTTGAATTTAGTAGATTTGTGATAATGAAGTTCCTTATATGAGACATGGTAATTGGAATTTTAGGTAAGAGTCCTAAATTGATTAAGAGAATTATGAATCATAGGAAGGCCTTTTAAAGCTAAACTACATTGGCTACAATGAAATTACATCTGCCTTTGGTTCATCATAGTAAGTAACAAAAGGTAAACATTTTGTTCTATAAATAATGTAAAGCTAAAATTAAGTTTGCAACTGACCCATCTTAATGAGTAAATGTTTTAGACATGGATCTCAAGTATAGTTAATGGGCATCGTTTATCAAGTCAAATGACCTTCTATTACCAAAAAAACCAAAGGAAGATATTTTCTAGCCAAAGCGAGCATACACAACAGTAATCAACACTAGAAAAAAATAGCATATATACAACCACTAAAAGGAAACCCACATTATTTTAAAAAAATAGACAATGCTTATATGATAATGTTTTCATTTTAATTTTCTCAGCATCTATACATAATGCAATGTAGAAATTGAACACAACTTGTGAAATGTGAACACTTTTATGGTAATCAAAGGACAATTGTTTTAAGTGAGGAAGTTCTAAGGAAGTGAACAGAGTCTTGTTCAAGTGTTTCATTCTCTTTTAATGCTAGTGGTGATGAGGTATTCTCAATCTAACTCTTAGCTTAATACAGAGCACTAAGGGGTTAGGGTTTCTACAAAGTTACAAAGAATGGATTTGAGAGAGAAGAATGAGTATTCATAGGAAAAAGAATTTTACCTTTCAAAATACAACAACTCTAAAGAGAAGCATAGGAATAAAACAGAGGCAAATTGTAGGGCTAAGAACAATAAGCTTAGATAAATTAATTTAGGTAATGGCAATTACATTTAGGAGCAGCTAACAAAGGAACCGTTGTTAAATGCAAATCTTAGCGATGGCTTCAAAAGAAACCATGTCTAAGTAACAAGGCTAACAAACATTTAATGGCATTTACCTTAACTGATGCTAAATTTTACATTAGTGGTGGTTAATAAGAACCACCTCAATTCTTTGTATTTTTTTTTATGGTGCTAGTGTTACATAATCCCCCTTGAAATTTTAAATCCTACAAATAACATCTTGAAGTTTTCTAAAGATTAAAAATGTTAAAATCTCAATTTAAAGAAATAGGAAAAGGTAGATGAGTCACCTAGTTGACTCATTCTAACTATTTCTTAATGTAGTAAAATCAAAGTAGTAAAGGGGAAAAAAATACATACCTCACATCCACAAATGCAGTCACACGAAAGTTTAACAACAATTTATTTAAAGTGCTTACCTTCAATTATGCCCTAAATGAATTAAAGACATAATCTTCATTGGTAGTAATTTAGTTTAGAAGAAACCTCACCCACAAATTGGTTGAAATTCACAAAAAAAAAAAGCTAGAAAGAGTCATAAATAACTTACATATGCATTTTTCTATTTTTTTTAACTAAAATTTTAACATTTTTTAGTTTTTTCAAAACTTTAGGAGGTTATTTGTAGAATTGAAACTTTAAGGAGTTATATGACACTAACACTTACTTTAAGGATTTATTTGTATTTTGCTATAAAATATAAATGTCATGACCCCAGTCTAAGGCATAACTACTGCAAGTGCCAGCCTACCAACACCCATGTTGGACTCTAGTTAGAGACTTTAGTTTTATTAACTACAATTTATTATGGCATAGAATATTTAAGAATTATGAAAAAAATAGGCGTATATGAAAAGTAATTCAATGAATAATGGCATAAAATATTCCAAACTATTACCTGTGTGTGTATATCTATGGGCTCAAAAATTTATGTTCATCCAAAAATAACCCAGCAGCATTTTCCCTATGTGCCAGATACTCCCAAGGTTACATACCCTTCAAAAAAATGTCCTACACATCATTTAAGTATATTCAATACCATACCAACAACACAAAATACCTTCTATGTACAACAAGACAGCATAAACTATACTGATTATCGAGTGCATTTAGTCTCTGTTGTCAAAACACAATCCAAGTAAAATATTTCATATTTCAGCAAACCTTCAAGAGAGCAATGTAAAGCCACAAGGTGGTTGTACTGGTAGAGTAAGGGTAGCCTGAGGATCTAAAATAGTAATAGAAAATAAGAGAGTGAGTTTTTTTTTTATAAAATTCAGTGAGAGCGACTATAGATCTATTGCTACCTAAATTGATTAGCCTAATCCATCATAGATGTATACAACACCTTGGTACATACATGTTAAATTAGGTAATTGATGTCAAACTAAATCATATATAAAAAAAATAACAACAGCAGTGTACATCAAGTTTACATAAAAAAGAAAATCCTTATTGATTCATGTGAACTAAAATGGCCGCGAGCTATTTTATCTTTTTCATATAGCATATCCATAACAATCCTAATTTAAATAGAAGTGTTGACTAAATGCCTGGATTTCAAATGGTCAAAAAGGATAAGTTACCTATTTCTTTGCTCAAGGACAATTATTTGAGTAAGTGAATTATTCATTACTCCTAAATAGTCTATAATATATGTTAGGTAGCAGAAATAAAGAGGAAAATAAAATAAAAACAACAAAAGCAACTGCCTCTTATTGAAATTATAGAACCAATAGGAATAGATGAAATCATGTGGACCACCAATTTAAAATTCTCCAATAGTTTGCCCTTTTTAATTAAAAGTATCATTCAATATCCTTTTCATAAGCCTCTACCATATCATTCTCTCTCATATCACTCCAAATTATTAACAGTTATGCCATATTCTTTTGTTTGCATTTTTTTTTTAGAAGTTGCAGGTTGCTTGTAGAACATAAGCATGGGGAGTCCAAATCAAATTTAAACACACACCATTATGTAGGGTTGCAGTTAATATAGTAGAGAAAAAACATCACTAATGTTCCTAACACTAAGCAAGTTTCTATCACCCTATAACTAGTCTAGTTATTTTTTTTTTCATAACACAGCAACTTAAACTCCTTTTCCATCTTCTAAATTTCCTTCTACACTACCAAGTAACAATTCCAAATAAAAAGAAAGAACATACATTTACAATGATTTAATCAGTTTTTCCCTAAACAACAATCATGATAAACAATTATTACTACATTAGCCATGCAATCAATCAAGGAGTTTCCACTCCAGAAACTTATATAACCATTACTCAAAATAAATTCTCCTAATTTATTCTCTATCTAGCCTAGTAAATCAGCAAGTGGAGATAGGGCACTCATTCACTATAAGGAATTTCTATTTGTGGCCTAAACTTTAGGCTTGATTGCAAAAATTTTTAGGTTATCAACAAGTTGAACTTTAGCAAGCAATAAACATAAAGCACTTTTGCACCTTAGCAAGTTGTTAATTAAAAGAAAGAAATGATCAAATATTTATCTCTATTCTACCTATCTAAAATAGAAACAACACATACTTATAATAATTCTCTGGAAAAAAAATGGTCCATTACCTACAAGAAGAGCAACTAGAGCTCACAAGGGTAGGGACTATCATTTTGTTGCCTAAAATAGGGGATTGATAGAGATCAAAATAAGAGGACATCACTACAGAAATTGCCTCCAAGATTAACCTCAACATCTTTAGTAGCTTCATCCCTTGTTTCAGCTGCAAAGAGTAGTGAAATAGAAAATTCATAAAGATTAATTGGAGTGCATTCGGTAGCTCTGCTAGGGCACAAGTTAGACTTGGCCATGACAAGGAAAAGGGAGAGCTGTGATCACTCTTTGCACCTAAAGCTAAAAACAAAATTCTAATTAGCTAAACTATGTTGTTTTGCTACATTAGGTAAGCAGAGAAAATTTTCATTCTAACCCTTATCTTAGACATATTACAAATTGACAGCCTCCTCAAGGCTTCCTCTTATTTACCATTCTTTCACTTTCCTCAATCTTTTAAATTTAATTAATTTTAATTTTTTAATCATTATTATCATTCTATTTATTTTATATGTTACCTAACATGAATCTTACAGTAAAATGATTGCATAGAGTTGCATATCACATATTTTTCAATTTTAAAAAAAAAATAGAAAACCACACATACTTGCAAAAAAAAACTCTAGTTTATTTCTTATATGAAACTGAGACCTATGAGAGCTATCTTTTGGGAGCATGATTATAATAAGTGGAAAATTTATACCATACCACGATCTAGATTTCCTCAACCAAATAAGAAAGGAGGGCTGGGATTTTGTGATCTTAACCACATGAATACAACCTATCTCTTGAAAATTTCAAGGAAATTGTGTAAGTCTAATCTAATCTTTGGACCTAAGTTTTAAAAAGGAAATATGAAAAAGGTTGTGATTGGGTAAGGTAAACTGTTGTTAAAAACTTAGATTCATTTTTGGAAAGTGCAATGTAAGATTTGACCTTGTTATGGGAAAGAAATTTCTTAGACCATTAGTGATGGAAATAGGGTTTAGCTTTGGAAAGATGTTTTGTCAGGTGGGATGCCTCAAATAGTTTATGCCACTATTCTAGTTATGGATGTGTTAGAAAATAAATGAGTTCACTCTTTGGTTATTGTAGATGGGTAGTGGAATTGGAAATGTCTTTGTCATTTCCTCCTTAAAGACATTATTGCTCAATTCCACACTTATCATCCATCGATACAAAACATTAGTCCTAATGTTATTCAATGGCATAGTGAGAGCCATGGTAATTTTTTAGTAAAAAATTCCTATGAAATGGTAATTAAGCAAGATGCTAGTAATGGTCCTCACTTGTGAGAAGATTTGTAAAAGTGGAAAGGACTTGAAAGGATTAAATTATGAGAAAAATACATTGATCTCTCTTGAGATATATGAATATTACATTGACATCCCTTCTGGTTTGAAATTCTAGACTTTACCCTAGTTAAACATATTCCATTAGAAATATAACAAAATATTCCTTAAATAATTGTTTGTTAAGTCAAAAGTAGGATTTTTAAATTTTTAAGTCAAATGATATTTAGTTGTTACATTACCCTAAAATAAAAACACCTTTTATCTAATTAGAAACTAACATAAGATATATACAGCTCTGTGTTTTATTCCTTTCTCCCATTACAACAATAAGATTTGAAGAAAAAGGTCTTTTATCAAAGAAAATCAATAATTAAGGTGAGATTACAATTCTCCAATCTACTTTTTTTTTGTTTCTTAATTTTGTGTTTTAATTATCATATTTAAGCAAGAATTTTTTTTGGTTTAGCACACAAATTATTTATATTTATTTGCAATTTTTGTGACTTGTGTGTTAAATGTGCAATTCATTTTGTTTATTTGTTAGGTGTGAGCAAGAATTTTTTAGTTTCTTTTAGATATGAATCTTATTTTTGGTTAATTATTAATATGTGAGCTCTTTTTGTTTTATGATAAATACTTTTTCTTTTCCTATAAGTTATTTTTTGTTTTTGATTTTTCTTGTTTAATAAAAATTAAATGATGACATAATTATCATAGTTATGGAAAACTTTTGTTACCAAACACCTATTTTTTATGGAAAAAATATTAAAAATGTCAATTTAAATCATAAAGGGATGTTTTTGGTATTAATTGGTTAAATAGCACCATTGACAAAGAAAAAATGACTATTTTAATGAAAAAAATTCAATATGGGTTTATGTGTAGTGTTTTCACAACTAGAAGGGAGGTTGATATAGATTTTCAAACTAAAAAGGAGGTAAGCATAATTTTCGTATACATTAGGGGAGGTTACGATATTTTTCTCATCAACAAAGCTAGAGCTAGAAGAAATTTAGGAAGTCATTTGTGTAATATCTATAGTAGGTGTTATGAAGACATTTTGCATCTGTATAAGGGATTCTGAAGTTGCAAGACAAGTCTAGTTATCATTACTAGATATTAAAAGGTGTGGGAGTTTTCTCGTGGCCAATTTAGAAGATTAGGTGTTGGAAAATCTAAACATGATGATTGAATCTTCCCTACCATTTGACCGGCTTCTTGTTTGGGGAGTTATTGCATGGTTTGTTTAGAAATGGAGATTTTTACCTAGATTTTATGACAATTTTATTTATCTTGAAAATCCAAAATTAAACATATTATTTTAAGGTCTATTTAGGATGCTAAGGGATCTACAAAAATGTTAAATGTAATATACTTATCTCATGCCTAAACTCTAAGGGATATCTATTAGAAACCTTCTTTGAGGGGTTGGGTAAAAGTTAATGTTGATGGGACTTCAAAGAATAATCTTGATTTGGCTAGTCATGGTGACATTATTAGAAATGAGTTTAACAGTTGAATCAGTGTGGCTTTATTCAAAATATGGGCATTGGTAATTCTTTTTTAGCAAAACTATGATGGATGGTTGAAGCTTTTCATCTTGTTTGGAGTTTGCATTTCACACAAGTAGCTATGGAATCTGATTGTCACACTCTTATTGATAGTTTTCAAAAGATCATTTCAAAATGCTTAACGATAGAGCTCTGCTCTTCTAATGCAAAGAGTTACTTAAAGAACTAGAATCTTCAGTTATGCCATGTTTATAGAGAAGTAACAAATGCATAGATTGAATAGCATCATTCAGCTTATCTTAAAGATTTGGACTTGTTATTTTTCAAAATCCTCCACATGGTCTAGGTGGCTTGCTTCTTGGTGATGTTATTGGGGTCTCTACCCCTAGACTAGTTAGTTTTTAGCTTCCTTTTTTTGTTGTGCTTTCATTACTAGAATTGAACTATTCAGCAACAAATATTTATCAACGAACACTCCATCAGCAAACAAACCACACTGTATTAGGCTAAATTATTTCCAAAAACATATACTATTTTATGACAAAATTACTGATGGATTATAGCACTTTGCTAATTTTGGCAAGAAATTAGGTCAGTAAATTTGGTTCTAATTTCCTGCCAAAATTAGCGATGGAATTACCAATAGAATTTGGAAGCTTGACTTTTCAAATTTAAATTACTAATAGATTTAGTGATAGAATTTGAAATTCTCTTTTTGGAAATTTTCACTTGAAAAAAAATTATTTCTATCTATTTAGCAACAGATTTGCTAATGAAATAGTTGAAATCTATCACAAAATTGAAATGATCCATTTTATTAATTGGTGTTAGCGATGGAATTTTTTATCGCTAGTTTCATTAGTAACCTGAAACTATATCTCTATCTGTGTTATAGGTGTTTTTTGGTATCATACAAATGGGTTGGTGAAGGCCTAAGAGAAAACAAGTCTAGTCAGAGAAGGCACGAATCAGTTGAAGGACTGAGATCGCTTGATAGAGACCCTGGCTCGCCAGCTCATAGGCTACGAGCTTGGGATACATAACAAGACCAAAGCAAGCCTAGGGTAGCCTGGAGTCCCTACTCGCACAGCCAATGATACACTCAACACGGGCTTGCATCAGTAGGCCCGAGCTTAACTTCACTAGCCAAAGGACGATGATGACCTTAGGACGAGAGCATCAACTCACGGGAGGTAGTAGCCTTCCCAACTCGAAGCCCGTTGAGGTTAAATCAAGAGCACGTCTATTCACAGACAACCTAGAAAACCTTTTCTATAGATAGCAACTTACAAGGAGGCCCATGCATAGAAAGCAATCTGTAAAAGCTAATTTACAGGTGTCTAAACTGTCTTGTATGTTTAATGTTTGATGTAACAGATTTACAACTTGTAAAATTACCTTTGCAACTCCCTCTATCTCTATAAATAGAAGGGGGATTATTGTAGAAGGGGGGACATGCAGACACTCTACTAGAATAGTGAGAGAGCACTTATAAAGTGAGAGCATTAGAATTGTAGCTGTGTTGCACTGCACAAAAAAAACATCGTATTTTTTATATATACAAACCATCGTGGATGTAAGGGCCAAACTCGCTTTAGCCAAACCAAGTTAAAAGCTCTAGTGTCCATCATTGTTCCTACTTTTCTCTTTTTCCTCAGTTAAAACTTGCATTATCCACTTGCAGCTTGGGGGTTTCATGAACCATTCCTATTAACTAAGATTTGGATCCATAAAACCAAATTTTACTATCAAGATTTTGGCACTAGAAGGAGGGCCCCCCCTGCATTTCCTCTCTTAGTTACTGTATAACTATCATGGTAAGAGGAAAAGTCACCAAGAGCACTAATATTGCTGCTCACCAACCTAAGGGTCATGTGGAGCAACACGGATCATCACTGGGGGACTCTGTCTTTCCTGCTACAAGTGTCTTTGCTACCCCCTTAATAGGTACTGGCACTAGCATGGCACCAACAACCTTTCACCAGTCTGTTGCTCCTAAGAATGTTAGAGTTCAAGCATGACACCAGCACCAGAAGGCGCTTGACAATACATTGAAAGAGTTGGCCGATGTGGTTAAGGCATTGGCTCATACACAAACCCAAGGCATGCAAGTATCGATTAGGGGTGCAGTGCCTGATGGAGGGCCCTAGCAACTAAAAGCATAATAAGAAAAATCCTTTAGAGGGGAACACCAGCAACCTGGACCCATTCACTTGCACAACTTGTGATTAAGGTCAGAGGTCCATCAAGCTCATAAGAGTAGTAATAAAGGTGATCAACAATATAAGAAGTTGCATCGAGAAGGAAGCTCGAGTCAGATCATGCATAAAGTCTCAGATCATGGTCGCCATTCCCACAATCGAGAGGATTCAAAGAGCCACCGATCCTCTAGTCACTGGTCTAAAGTGCAAGACCCTTTGATCGAGGAGTTGCTCTAGAGGGTAAAGTAATTAGAAGGGTGCCCAAGAGCTCAGAGTAGTTAAGATTGCTATGAAGAAAGGACTCTATTTACCAATGAGATAAAGAAACAACCCTTCCCCTGCAAGCTTAAAATCCTGGCAATCTCGCAATATAATGGGGATAATGATCCCTACAACCACCTGGATGCATTCAATATCCAAATGAATCTCCAAACAACCAACACTCTAGTTAAGTGTCATGTCTTCCTAGCTACACAGGGGATATTCCTCAACCATGGTTCAGAAATCTTCCAGCTCATAGCATTGACAATTGGGAAGAATGCCGAAAGAAATTCATCGATCAATATAAATCATTGAAAAGGCAGTTTGCACCACCTTGCCACCTCACAATGGTCTTCCAAAGAAAGGATGAATCTTTGAAAAATTACATTGCCCAATTCAGGCAATATGGAGAACCCGTCAGACGAAAGCATCCTTATAGCTACTCAGTTGGCCTCTATAAGGATGGGAAGTTGTATGAAGATATATACAAGTTACCAGTGAGAGACCTGGCTGAATTTTACGAGCGAGCTGCCAAAGAAATCAGGTGAGAAGAAACCTTTAGTTCAAAGAAGGCTAGGCATAGGGATGATGCATGTAGCTCTCATCAGAGGGACAAAGATAAAAACATCCAGGACGGTTCCAACTATTGACTTGTGAAGAAGTCCAAAAGCAAGCGACCTCAGCACAAAGGTTGCCATGAAGACTATAGTATTCTGTCTGATACTTAGGAGTGCATTTTCTTGGCTAAGAAAGATAGAAAGGACTTCAAAAAGCCCAAACCTTTAAAAACTCATAGCAAGCACAGATTTGCAACAAAGATCAATTTTGTGCCTACCATGATGAGGTTGGACATAATACTTCAAAATGTTGGGTGCTCAAGGATGCCATTGAAGGCCTCATCAAGAAGGGATGCTTGAGACACTATGTGGTGTAACCAACTACCCCATGATCTTAATAGCTCTAGCATCCATGACTACAATGGCTTTAGCATCTTTTAATTTTCTCTTTATTATTCGAATGTAAATAAAGTATTCTAATTTGCCTTCGGAATCTAATGTTAGATATTTTCTAAATAAATTTTTAGGAAAATTCAAGTACGAATTCACTTTGTAATCTTATGCTAAACGTAATTTATCTTGAAGCTCTTAATGCTAAAAGTCAAATTTCACTTAATATCGAAGGCACACGAGATTGCCCTTAGCATAGCATAGGATCGCCAGTCATTCAAGCATAGGATCGCCCTTAGTCTGGCATAGGATCACTAGCCATTTGGGCATGAGATTGCCCTTAGTCTGGCACAAGATCACCAGCCATTCAGGCATGAGATTGCCAACCACCACCTTTAGTCTGGCACAGGATCACTAGCCATTTGGGCATAAGATCGCCCTCAATTTGCATAGGATTGCCAGCCACCACCCTCAGTCTGGCACAAGATCAGCAACCATTTAGGCATGAGATCGCCCTCAGCCTGGCACAAGATTACTAGCCATTCGAACATGAGATCACCCTTAGTCTGGCACAAGATCGCTAGCCATTTGACCGCGAGATCGCCCTCTGATCGAGCTTGTCGAGGCCGCCAAATTAGTAATTTATAAAACTGGATTACTCTACTCTACTTGTAGCATAAAGCAACACTGGATCGAATCCAAGGACCATTTATAGATGTTATCAATCTAATTAGGAGATGCAATTGGGGAGGGTTGGTTTGGCAG
>JANHAO010006042.1:0-21845 GCA_026873985.1 Saraca asoca | reverse complement strand
GAGAAAACATGTATTTCTTAAAATAGCTTTTTCATAAATCCAAAATTTATTTATCAAATAAAATATTTCAAAACATATTTCTTTTTCTTTAAAGACATATTGATTGGATCCAGATGATTCCAATAGGTAAATAGAACCGATCAGATTGCCCTCATACCATCCACAACACTAATAAGATATATTATTTAAATTACACCCTCCCCCTTATCGCTCTAATTGACATTGGATGGTTACAAGTGCACTTAAGGGTTTCCTGGGATTATCCGATGGTTCTGGACCCAAAGGAATCCAACAGAGAACCAGAACCATATCTCCAAATCCAACCATTCACACCAGTTCAGATCACCCCCTTATTTCTCTTATAGATCAGAACAGATATACACAGGTGTACTTATGGGTTGCTAAGGAATTACCAATGGATCCTTAGTTAAATAAATTATTTAAATTAATGTTCAATTAAGCAACAGTATCAAAACATATTTAAATTAATCAAAGTATTTTGTAAATCAACTAAAGCATTTCTATTTCTATTTCCATTCAAGATGTAAAAAAAAATAATATCGATACCTGGACCCCAAGGAAACTCCCATTGGTAATCGAAACATTATTAGTATTTTCTTTTTCACTTATTACATATATCAAATACTTATATTCAATGATCTCATTTCTCATTACCGCCCCTTAGGCTATTATCACCATTCAAACCATTTTCTGTACTATCCATCCATACAGGCTGTTTACCAATGTTATCCGATTACCAATAGATTTCCATCGAGTCGGGGTCTCACATTGTTTGAATTATTTTCATTAACTTTCATAATAAAACATTTTAAAAGTAGATGTTTTAAATATATAATACCTCAGAATAAATCATCATTGGTAATTCAATTTATTCAAAGAAACCCACACTTTTAAAATTTAATGAAATTACTTCTCAATACAAAACGATGTTTATAAGGGTGGGACTATCCACTCATACTTACTTCTTTGAACTTACTTCCTAATTACAAAACTTACAACAACTAAAATCTATTAGCAAGCCAAACTTTATACAACAGACAGTAACTAAAATTTATACAGCAACAACAATTAGAATTTCTACAACAACCAGCAAACCAGAATCTCTACAGCATACAACAATCCAAAATTCATACAACAACCAGAATTTATTCAGCAATTAGCAAACCGGAATTTATACAGCAACAAAGTAGATTATCTACTCACATTCAATCTAAAAAATTGATAAAAACTCAAGCATTACAATTTCTATAATTTATCAGAAATACTCAGAAGTAAACTTTGCATAAAAATTCTCAATTTCATCATCAACACATTTTTAAATATTCACACAAATTTCTTAACAACTTTTAATCAAAGCACTACGGAATAAAACTATTGATCTAGGATTACTCACTGGGTTTCAGAGTAGTTGCTGTCAGCTTGTCACCGACGGTGTTCCCAGGCTGGCCGAACCAGTAGAGAAGCAGGGGAGAAAAAGGAAAACGAACTGCTGGCTACCCTTTCAGCCAAGAAGCACGTCAGAGAAGAAGGAAAAAAATGACCGCTGGTAGAAGGATGATCAAATAGAGACTGAGTCCGCCATAGCCGAACGGCCTACCTTGTCAGTGATAGTAGAATTCCATGGAGCTAGCAGCCCGAAGAAGAAGAAGGACAATGGGACTTAGTTGGCCTTCCGGTGGTGTGCCGAAGCTTGGGAAAAGGCCGAGAGTATGTCGGCAGAGGGAAGAACTCTGAAACTTTCTGGAGGAAGTCAGAAACAGAGAAGAAGATCTTGGGGAGAAGGAAGCCAAAACTGGAGGAAGGCTGATCCGGTAAAAGGGGCTGGCTATATTTATAAATAAAATTATATATATTTTTACATTTTGGCCCTCAAGTTTGCACCAACTTTCACTTTGGCCCCTGAAGTCTTAACCAACTTACACTAATGCCCAGCCTTCCAGAAACCTTTCAATTTAGTCCCTATCAATTTTTTTCAATTTAGTCCTTTTCAATTTTAATTTTATTTTAAATTTCAATTTTATTTCTATAAAAAAAATTTTAGGTATTACAGTTAAATATTTTCCTTGATGTTTCCAAAGAAACTTGTTTGGTTGTTGGGTTTCTTTATTCTACTTTAACATGGTGGGTAGATTTCTTTGTTTTAGATTACAAATATGGGAATATTTAAGGTGATATGAACTATGATGCCTAG
The DNA here is from genome assembly GCA_026873985.1 of Saraca asoca. Taxonomy (NCBI): domain Eukaryota; kingdom Viridiplantae; phylum Streptophyta; class Magnoliopsida; order Fabales; family Fabaceae; genus Saraca; species Saraca asoca. The sequence goes on along the minus strand of JANHAO010006042.1, from coordinate 19,633 downwards.
TGTTAATGGTCCCCTATTTGCTATTGGCCTTATGTACATTGCGAGTGGTTCCTTATTTTGATTCTTTTTTTTAATTGAGATAGTGTCATTTCACCTTTATTTGGGCTAACAATTGCAATTTATTATCTTTACGTTGATACCGTAGGGTAATTGAGGTTAAATATTTTAACCTTATGATACACCATGGGGGGCAAATTTATGAACCAACTTACAATGAAATACATTGATAGAAGGGTGAAAAATGTTAATAAAATAAACCCAGATTAATTCTGCTCATTTAAAATAGGGTAACTAATCAAGCATTTAAAGTATGACTCATATAGGGCCTTATGGTGAAAGGTGCCAGGACAATAGCTGAGTATGGGTAGAAGACATTTGGATGGGAATGATGATGTAAGGGAACTAATTTCAGTTGTGACGGGGTATGCATATGTGGAAATTTTTGTGGAGCATATAGTGGATATACCTATTTTAATGGAGCCTAGTATGGTTGAGAGGGTTGAAACAATGGATGAAGATGATATGATTGAGATTATTTCTCCTGAGGTCATAAGTTGTAACAAGGAGGAGATAGTTGCTTCTAAAAAAGCCACAATTGAAACTTCGAATCAGGGAGTGCAGAATGCTATTAATGAGAGGGCTAATGTTATGAATGATAATGAGAGGGATGATGTTATGAATAACAATGAAAGGGCTAATGTTGTTAAGGATGATGAGGTAGTTGACATTATGATTGAATACATCACTAAAGTAATGGTTGGTGAAAAATTAGATAGTGAAGATAAAGTAGATGAGAAGAGTGCTAGTTTTGACGAAGGCTTGCAAGAAAGAGACTATGGTAAGAAATAAGATTGAGGAAATATACTGGGATAGGCAAAAATAGATGAGATTGACATATAATATGCTTAAAAAAAATTACAAAGCTACTACAAAACATAGTCAAGTAGGGCAAAACTTTCAAAGTGCAATCATGGGTGTTGATTTGAGTGATAAAGAAAGTCCTTCTAATGAGTTGTATTGTCTTAAGGAGTTTGAAAATGTAGAGGAAGATAGATGTGAAAAGAAGACAATGCCAAAGTTTAAAAAATTCCATATATTTCAAATGCCAAGTAATGGGACAATGGTGAAATTCAAGTTAGGCCTTGACTTTGCTTCTAAGGCCATTGCAAAGGAAGCTATGCATAGCTGTGGGCTTTGCCAAGCTAAGCCCATTTGGATTGACATGGATGACAAGAAAAGGTTAGTTGTTAGGTATAGAGAAGGCTACCCATTAAAAACAGAGAAAAAGTAAAGAGATATAAGGGTACATTATATCCTAAGATTAGAGATATCCTAGAGGCTACCAAGGTTGAGAGTAATGAGTGGATACCAAGATGCACCAGGGATGAACAATGTGCCCTATTTGAGGTTAAGAAGAAACTATATAGGTACACTATAAATTTAGCTAACAAAACTTGCTCATGTAGGCTTTGGGACCTAATTGCCATCCCATGCTACCACATAGTGGCTACTATAGCACGGTGCAACCATAGGCCAGAGGATTATGTGCATAACCACTACAGGTATTAAATTTACAATTTTAGTTGTTCATGTTATATTCAACTTAATTTGTGTCTTCACTATTTTTTTGTGCTTATTGCAGTAGAGAGACAATTTGAAATGTCATTGACATATCTTACATCCTACCAATGGATCTAAAATTTGGCCAAAATCTAGTGCTGACTCAATCCAACCAGCTAAGATAAAGAGACGAGCTAATAGACTAAAGAAGATAAGGAAGAAGGACCCAAATAAGAAAGCAAGGGATCCTACCAAGTTACCAAGACATTAGTCATCATACAAATTTGTCAAATACAACCAATATGGTCATAATGTGAGAAGCTATAAAAAGAAAACAAGGGCAGATAGAGAGATCCTTATTAGAGGTAATAAGGCATCTCAATCAAGCTAGAGCAACAATCAATCAGGCCATCCTAACTAATATTCATAAATTCAAATGAAGCTATTAGCAATAATTCAAGTAAAAAGGCAATGTAGAAGGGTTTTAAGAAGTCAAATGAAGTTATCAGTAAGAAATCAAGTAAAAAGCCAATGAATAGGGTTTTAGGTAGTCAACCAAAATTGTTAAGAAGGTGTTAAGGAAGAAGGCATTCACAAAAAAGGCAAACTGTGTGTAACAAATGAAACATTGATGTCTATGTCTGAAGGAAGTAGAAACAGGTTGAGCCAAGTTATAACCACATAAGAGTCACAAGGTGTGGCAAAAAAAGCACAAATGGAAAAATACTTATTAAATGTATAGGACTTACTTAGGTTTATTTCGGAAGCCATTAGAATTGGCATATCTTAAGATTTCAGAATTTGCAACTGAGATTGCTCATTGGAATATTTTGAAATGCTTATTGAAATTGCAACTTATTTTTATAAAAATATATCAATGAAGTTTTAGAAATTGTAGTCAATTTTGTTACAGTTTTATGTTTAGTTACATTATACATATATAATGTTACGAGATGGATGATATGCAGGAGAATGCAGTTAGTGGATTTATAGTAATGAATATCTTTGAAAAAAAATAGGTGAAAACTTACTAGATTTATAATGTTATGAAATTGCAATTAATAATGTCTCAAAAGTATTATTCATTCTTTAAATTAACACAGAAAGGTCACAAGAAAACTAGCATGAGCATGTTGCCAAAACATCCCTGAGAAAAAAGATGAAAACTTACATTAGTAGAAATTTCTTTATAGAAAAAAGTATTATTCATTCCTTTAACTAATATAGAAAGATCACAAGAAAGCTAGCATAAGCACACTGCATTTATCAACATGTGTGTAATTTTGTTTTTTGAAATGTGCAGGTATACTAGAGCACAATTTTGTGATATGAAATGTGCATGTATATAGGTGCACATTCGTGCACATTTCTCATATCTTGACATTTGCTTCTATTTTTTTATGGTGTTCATTGCTTACATTGTGGTTGATTGTGATATGCCTTCTTACTGGAGTATCTTATCTATATAAGTTAAGTATTCATGAAAATATGCATAACTAGTATAGCATGTTCCTAGTGCTGATTGCTTATGCATTATCGATATGGAATTTGTTTTCTTTTTTACCTTCTACTAATTTTAAATAGTTAATCTTAAATCATTTTATGGAATTGCTACAGGTTTTGGGTTGCACTATGCCTGAATGATTTTGTTGGATTATTTTCTGTTACAGTTATGCTCTCTAAAGTATTAAACTTTCTCAAAATAAAGTAAATACAAAGCTTTTTTTTTTTCATTACAAAAGCCATTTTTTTACATTGTAGAATGGCATTTGTTTTTTTTTTTTTTCACAAATGCTTTGGTCTTTCACAAACAAAGTACCACAAGATCTTAGCCAAAACGTCTCACTATCCTTAAATCCATTGCAACCAGCAAGCAAAAACCACCTACCTACTTAAGAGTTTTTAATAACAAAAACACTATAATTAAAACCATGGTACTAGTAAACCCCAAATGAAACCTAATATAGCTTCTTCCTATATTGTAACACAACAATCCTTCGTAACAATCCTTTGATTACCTTTTTTTTTATGATCTGTAACTTGATAGTCATGCTAAGCAAAAAAATAAAATAAATTGCAGCCATTCTTACCCCTATAACATCCATAAAATTAGTGACTAGGATTCTGCTCTGTTCAATAAGTGAACAAGCTGGCCTTGTCACTGCAGTTGCATATCTTCTGACCTCTATCCCTCAAGCTTGACACTTCAAATGCTTTGCTTTCTCCACCTATTACAATACATGTTTCTTGGCTTCAATTTCCACAACTAGAATGACTGAAATTAGTCATACCTCATCGAAAAAGATGAAATAGAAGAAATGAAAGTTTTAGTTGGCAATAAGCCCAACTTATCTCCCTTTATGATAGCTAACGTAGAGGCCAGCGTGGATAGTTAATTGCCACGTGGGTTTCTCCATTTGGCATCAGATCGGAGTTAGTCAAATGGACCTCATTTGGTCCAATTTCAATTTTCTGGGAACCAAAATTGAATATTGTTTTTAAGGGAGATCAAATGCACCCAATTTTCATTTTAGGGGCCAAAATTATAATTAAGCCTAAAAGAGAATTTTGAAACACTTTCTCCCTTTGTTCCGTTAAAATTAAAGCTCATCACTACAAGATCAAAATAGGATTTTTTTAACTTATCTTGGTCTTGTAAGGTATTTGTGTGAATGAACACAAGAAAACAAGATTGGATTAAAGAGATCTTCATCGACATTAAAAACTCAGGATAATCTTTCATTTTTTAACCCTAGTTTGTTCTTAAAAAAGAAGGAATAAAAGAAGATGAAAAGAAAAAAGTGTTGGGAAGAAGTTACTTCAAGGAAGCTTGAAAATGAAAGAAATCCTTCAACCTTGATGCCATATAAGGACTTAAGAATAGGTAGCAGAGAAGTAGAATTTTCGATGTGGAGCTCTTAAGTGATGAAAGTAGATAAGAATGGAATTGTTAAAGGAGAGGGAATGGTTCAGTTAAGTGGATGGCTAGGCGTAAAATGCGAGAAAACTTTGGGAGGTGAGGGAATGACTGTGAGCTTTGAGGAGACAGAGTGGAATGTGTCCATTTGTTTGTATTTGAGTAAATAAGTGTAATGATTGCCTAGGTTTATGAAGTGACTTTCGGGAAGATTTTGTCTCCAAAAGTATATCACTTCTCTCAAAAGCATATCTCCCTAAATTAAATGTGTATCTCTTTGTTAAATATAAACTACTACTTTTTTTAGACATTTTTCAAATACTCTAGCTCTTAAAATGGTCATCCCTTTAGAATGAAAATAGGACACTTATCATTTTCCTTCCTTTTAGTTAAACTTTAGTTCAAGTCCTAAGTCTTTAGCTTCTTTAATGATTAGTTTGTGTACTTTTTTGGAAAGAGTTGGTAGATATGGTTTAATTGGAATAAAATATATTGCTCAATAAATGTTAGCTTTATCAATATATCTAAATTATGCATAGTGTAAGTTTTACAGTCTTTTTATTATTCTAGCTCTCATTTACTAAAAAGCAACAATTTTATCATTTTCTTAATTTATCTAGTTAGAGAAAAGAATAGAATGTTTTAGTTACTCAATATACTATCATTATACTTATACTGACTTCCTAAATCCCAAAAAAACTCCTTTACTTGTAATGTAATGCTATAGAAAAAGGACCATACTTCTTAAATTTCTATCATTTGACCTTACTTTTGACCTTTTTGCCCTCACCTCTCCAAAAAAACCTTTGGACTTCCTTAAAAGGAAAATGGGTCACATTTTAGGCTGTTTGTGGAGGCCCAGCCATGCCTTATTCCTCTTTTAGAACAAGGTCCTTAAATTTTGGAGACTTATCTAGAAGACTCACTATAAAAATCCCTTTTAGGTTATGAACTTTTTTAAAATAAAATCTAATTCCTCATTTGGACTTGGTTTATGAAGGTGGGTTTATCGATAAATTCTTATCTAATGTCCTATGGGTTTAATTTATCTATCCAAATTTCTAATGAGTCATATCCCACTTCTTTCTGAACTTTCATCTCTAAATCTATTATCAAGAAACAACTTTAACCATATTAGTTCATAATATGTAATCTATATCATTTTTCTCTTATGAAAAATAATTTAATTGTTCTGATTTATTTTATATATGTGTTGGCAGATGTTATTGTTGCTTACCACAACTTATAATCATTGATCACTATTCTTCTTTATCTTTCATCGTTGATTGCTATCATCTATTACTTACTGTTGTTGGCTATCATTTTTTATTGTTGACCACACTTACCATCACCTTCAATTGTTAACTACCATCTATTATTATTATCATTATTGATCATTAATTAACATTACTTTTCATTATTGACCACCGTCCAATACTATTATCACCATTGTTCATCTCCTATCATCATCTATTATATGTTGTTAACCTTTATTCACAATTACTTTTCATTATTGATCATTACTCACTACTATTATTATTATTGTCCATCATCTATTATTAACTATCACCGTATATCATTATTTACAACTGTTGACTGCTTACCACTATCACCTATCACCATCGTTCATTATTTATTGCTATAATCATCTTCTAACAATATAAAAATAAAAAAAATTATAAACAATGTAATTCAATTTCTTATCTAAACCAAACAAAAAAAAAGGGTAACAATTACCATTACTTTACTCATTTGATTTCATTTCTACAAGTTGAATCAACCCTCTACTTACTAAATACTTTTACATTTACCATGATTCAAATTGAAAGATAAATAATTTTTTAAAAGGAAAACAGTGTTTTGTGGCGGGATTCCGAAAATTCTTTCCAAATTTTGCGCGGGAGTTAAAAAAAAAATGTTCCACTGATCTTCAGTCAAACCAAATTGTATTTGCAGGAAGCAGCCTAATTCAAATTTCAACAAGATCATCGACATTTAGTCATATACCACTGTTCAGTTCACTGTATTTCGCTAATTCAGAAGATGACGGCACAGGATGCCCCGTTGAAAGCGGCCAAGGCTGCGTACCAGAATGCGAGGGAGGAGGGAAACCGGCGGGAGGAGGCTCGATGGGCCAACGTGATCGGAGATATCTTTAAGAACAGAGGAGAGTACGTTGAAGCCCTCAAGTGGCTTCGATTAGATTATGACATTACAATGAAGTTTTTGCCTGAGAAACATATGTTCCCCACCTGTCAATCTCTCGGCGAGATCTATCTTCGCCTTGAACAATTCTCCGAAGCCCTAACTTATCAGGTCTAGCTTTTTCATTTTTCCCTTCTTATGAAGGAGTTTTTAGTGTGATTTGGATACCGGTTTACATTTTGGATAATGGATTTCTCGATTTTTTTTTTTTTTCATTTTAGAAAAAGCATTTAGAGCTTGCCAAGGATGCTAATGACCTTGTGGAGCAGCAAAGAGCCAGCACCCAACTGGGTCGTACTTACCATGAATTATTTTCAAGATCAGATCACGACCATAACTCAATACGGAATGCAAAAAAGTATTTTAACTCTGCCATGAAGTTGGCACAGACCCTCAAGGAAAAACCACAAAACAATAAGTGTTCCTTTGTCAAGGAAAATATTGATGCACACAACAATATAGGGATGCTTGAGATGGAACTCGATAACTTGGAAGAGGCTGAGAAAATCTTAAATGAAGGATTAGAAATTTGTGATGAAGAAGAGGTTAGTCAATATGATGATGCTCGCAGCAGGCTCCATCATAACCTTGGCAATGTTTACACGGAACTGAGAGACTGGAAAAAGGCGGAATACAATATCAAGAGGGACATTCTGATTTGTAACAAAATCGGACATTGTCAAGGGGAAGCCAAGGGCTACATTAATTTGGGTGAACTGCATTACAGGACTCAAAAGTATGAGGAAGGACTTGATTTTTACAAAAAGGCACTTGCTTTGGCGAAGTCTATGGAAGATGAGGATGCTTTAGTTAGACAAATCAATCAAAATATCAATATCGTGAAGGAAGCTATCAAAGTAATGGAAGGAATAAAGAAAGAAGAGCAAAACCTCAAAAAGCTCAGAAGAGATATGGCCACAGCAGCAGGCACTCCGCATGAGCGGAAGTGTTTGCTGCAAATATATGCATCTCTTGATAGCCTCCTTGAGAAATCAAGCATAATCTTAGCATGGGATAAGGTATCAATTTTGTGTATGTATCCATGCATGGATATCATAATTTTGTCTCAATCCACATCATTAGCATGCGTTACTTTAAAACTCTGATGATGTTTACCTCCATATGTAAGTAGCTTCGTTTTTGTACCATGTGGTGAATATAGAAGCCTTTTGAAGCTATTATTATAGATAGTAATAACTATTAGGTCATCTTTCTTGCTGATTAATGTTTTGTTTAGCATCGTGAATTTGCAAAGATGAAGAAGAAAATTGCAAGTGAACTTTGTGACAAGGAAAGACTGAGTGATTCTTATCTTGCTGTGGGAGAATCATACCAGAAGCTCAGAAAATTCAAGAAAGCAATCAAATGGTACAAAAAGAGTTTAGAAATGTACAAAACAATTGGTAATTTAGAGGTAAATTTAATGTTTCTGCATGACCTTTTACTATTAAGTTTGTAAATTCTGTCTTTGCCTTTTTTTTTTTCCTAGCCTTTTTGTGTTTGAAATGCAAATGACACTGATGTGAACTAAAACCTTATCTATAGATAGTTATTTGATATAATTGTATTATTGCAATATATGGTATCATTCCCGAGTTTATGGGTGTGGCAGTTAATAACTAATATATGTGCCATTGTGTCCATGATGTGCTTGCTAGATATCTTATGCTGTGTTGGCCATGATATAGGGCCAAGCACTGGTAAAAATTGATATTGGTAATCTTTTGGATTCTGTTCGTGATTGGCAAGGAGCTCTGGATGCATTTGAAGAGAGCTACAGGTAATGATATCCATATTTTAAAATTATCAGGTTGATAATATGGATTAAAAATTTGATTCCTGTTTATGATGGATTCTCCAAGGAGGAATAAGTTTAAGTTCCTCAAAGTAGCCGTGAAGGCCCAGCAGAACATACAGGCTCTTTGTATTCCTTTCATATCTGCGTTCGATGAATGTGAAATCCATTCTCTTCCATTTAGATTTAGAGCTTATTTAAATTATCAAAACTTGAAAGTTAATGCTCTGGTAAAATCTGTGATATTGGATGCATTCTGTTTTGGAAGTCACACAATGGATTATATACTGGTAAGTAGGTGAATGAAACATGTCATAATATTCACACTTCAAGTAAAGAGCAGAAGGTAATGCCATGAGTTGCTAACCGGCTTCAGGGGCAGTTGGTATAAGAGTGGAATGTAAGTATGTAACAGCTTATAATATTCATTCTTCAGCTTGGCTGCTTACAAAAATGCATTCCTGTTCACTTTCTTTGATGCTTATGCTGAGCTGTGTTGATGTGACTACATGATATTGCAGGATTGCAGTTGAAGCTAACCTTCCTTCTGTCCAGCTTTCTGCACTGGAGAATATGCACTATAGCAACATGATAAGATTTGACAATGAGAATGAGACCAGGTATCTGATTTGTTGAATCCTGTGACCCTTTTATATACACGTACCTTGTACTTAAATTGAGTTACTCCTGGTCCCATACTGTAATGTTAAAACCTATGAAGGCTAAAATCTAGTCAAATTGTATGTTATCTTGTTTTTGCTATCATGGGATTTTTTGCTGGACCTGTGAAATTACTGCTGATCAAATGTGATCTTTCTAAGGAGGTTGAAACTTCAAATTGACAATCTGAAGAAGTCAATAGAAAAAGAGCCAGAATCAAAAAGTATGTCAGAGGATTGCTGCTCAGAGACTGACACACAAGCAGATGATAATCTGTCAAGTAGTTCTGATGCCTTCTGCTCACCAAAGACAATTTGGAGATCAGGCACTGTATCTGCTGGAGAAGAGTTGAACGATCATATACCTCTAATGTCATTCTATCAGTCAAAAAAAGGTTCGTCCCAAAAGATAAAGGGTCATGTGGAAAGTCCGAACAACTCTACCAAGCAAATAGAGCAGTCACCTAGAACTTTGCCAAGACCAACAGAAACAGTTGTTGGTCGTAAACGTCTACGTGTAGTCCTTTCTGATGATGATGAAGACAACAGTAATGATGAGATGAAGTGCTCAAATAGAAAGATTCATGATTACCTGGTAGAGGACGTCAATACCACCAATACAAGTGAGTTTGATTGTTACCTGCCCCTTAGAGAGTCCTTGGTACAAAAATTGAGTCCTGACTGATGCTTGCTTGATTGCAGTTAAGAGCAAAAAAAGTGTGGCCAATATTGCTGATGAAATTCAGGTAAAGAAATCCCAATTTTTTTTTTCTGAAGAGTGTGCTGTGGTTATGCTATAACCATATGAGTTAGATGGGACGCTTACCCTTTAGGGGTTGGTTGGCAGGTTGTCTCAGAGAATGGATCAAAATCTGCAACTGCTATTAAAGAAAGCAGTAGTTCTCTCAGATGCCAGAGTCCTCATAGAGGCACTAAAATGAGCAAACATTCCAGATCTTTGAGCAATGATATAATTGCTGACCCTGGTTTTGCTAGTGGTTCTAAATGCGAAACCCCTGTCTCTGGCAAACTGTTGCAACACAGTGTTGCCCATCCCATTTCACATAATTCTGAATATGATGTGAGTTCTTTTGTTATGAATTGAATTATTATCTGTTTAATATATGCTTTCATCATATTGGTGTTTTATCATTGTTGCTAATTGATATTTGATACTCTTCATATTCTCCAAAATGCAGCAATATATTACACTCAAGATTGAAAACGACCTGATTCATGTAGAAGCAGCCTCATGTCTTGCTGGTGGTCAGTTGAATATTGACACCTTGAAGGCCGAAGTTGCATGCTTATACTATCTACGACTTCCTATAGAGAAAAGGCCAGAGGGTAGGCAGTTCCTAATCTAAAGTATTTTTTCACGTTTAATATCAGCATAAAAGGACTGTCATCCAGCTTGAAAATTAAGTTGGATAAATTAAGACGACAAATTGATCTGGTTGTGCTAGGCTGCTAGCTGTGCATTTAAAGGGTGGAAGACATGTTGAATTGTGTCAACTCTTACGCATCTATTAGATATACTTCATCAGCTTTTCAATTTTTATTGTTTTTCCTTCTGTCATTAGTATTACAAAATTCTTTAGTTCACTTTTCTGTATTAATACAAATTTATGAGTAGGTTTGTTGCCCATAATTCACCAAATAAAATGTGCCGGAAGAGATCTAGAATCCCTTGAAACTATTGAAAATCTTCGGGAACATCTGCAAAGTGAAGCAGTTGAAGCATCCATTGATGGTATGTAGTACAGCCTTCCATTTGATTGTGGAACTTACATGCCCTAGTTTTTTTACCATGTCCTGAAGTTGCGTTTTTAATCATTAAGCCTTTTGTACAAAATTCTCTCGGTTTCTCGTGAAGAACTGTCTTAGACTGCTGGCTATAATTGTTTGCCACATTACATATGTTTTCCATGTAAATAACTGGATCTTGAGACTGGTTGAAATCATATGAAATGTTATGGTTATCTTAGCTGGAGTTTATCAAGCTCATTGTCATCTGGCATTCAAATAATAGTCATTGGACGAATCAGATGTCATGCGTTCGTTCTGTACATTGGAGCTGTACAAACATCAATTTTAACTTTTCTACGATCTATTTCCAAATGAAACATGCAATTAATTTTTATCTTTTACAGGATGGGTTCAAAAGCGACTAATAAAAATGTACATGGACTGCTGCAAGGAGTCGTCTGTGGTACCAAGTATGAAGGTACTCAAGAAACTCTACAATTTGGAGGTAAGAACGAACTCAGTTATCTATCTGCGATATTTGCATAAAAAAATGCAGTTGCTTTTTTGGAAGTTGCATTGGAATATTGGATTTTTTTTCCTGTAATGCATATTTGGCTTCTTATTTTTGTCAACCAGGTTTCAGATGATGAGATCATCGTGTCTGATTGTGACCTGCAAGATTTATCAGTAACTCCATTGCTAGATGCCCTGCTTTCCCACAAAACATTTGCAATGCTAGACCTCTCACATAATTTTTTAGGTATGTTGTGTTGGTTTATGTCCTTTAAATCCTTCCGAAATACCATAAATTGCAAGTTGCATGGTTACTGCTTTTCTTATGCTTCTTCAAGGGAAGCTGTTCTTTTGGTTCTCAATTCTCCTCTGTATTTCTTTCTGTAAACAGAGAGAGAATTGAAATAATCCCAATCGATTGAGTCGCTTAACACTGGATTGCTATAATTTAGGAAATGGGACAATGGAGAAACTTCAGAAAGTGTTCACAGCATCAGGCCAAACTTATGGTGGCTTGACTCTGGATTTGCATTGCAATCGATTTGGCCCAACTGCTTTGTTTCAGGTGTGGTACCACTGGCAATTATTTTAACCTTTCCATCTTTGTCTAACTTCTTGCGCTGCTCCAGTTCTGACATTAACTCTTTATAGATGGAGGTTTTAACTTTTAAGGTCTAAAATAATAGTTGCACTTATCATCTTTTATAAGGCTCAAGGGTCTTTCGTAGAAAAATACTTCTGAAATTTTGTATATGTATATAATGGACATTTACAACTGATAATTGTGTTAACGTTGGATGAAAAGAATCTAAAATTGCTCGGTCTTCAGTTTCTGAATTATCAGCACGCTTCACCTCCGCCACTGAGAATCTATTGCATAAGAATGGTCTATCAATGGGTTCTTGATTAAATCTCTGGTAGTTGGTCTGTAATTGCATGACTAGGATGCCATTCCCAGTTTTCTAATACAGATCTTCCCTTGTCTTTATCAGATTTGCGAATGCCCGGTACTATTTACTCGACTAGAAGTGCTCAACATTTCTGGAAACCGTCTTACCGATGCATGTGGATCTTATCTATCAACTATCTTGGAGAAATGTACTGGTAAGTTGCGTGAATTGCAGCTCTGTCAATTTTAATATGGTTTCTGCTATTTCTCGATGGAAGCTTGTACTGAATTCTCTCTCTCCCTCATTTTCTTTTTCAATTTGCCTCTTTGTTCGCTTCAGGTGAACTTTGGTAAATTTTATAAATTAACGACTAGCGAAAAATATACAGAGTCTCTCTCAAACGGGCATGTATGCACATTCTTGCTTCAGAGAACAAAGGCCTGTGTTTTTGTTTTTTGTTTTTAAAAATTATTTTTGAAAATAACTCTGATGTTTTTAAAACCTTTTTAAAACAAAGTTTTAGAATAAAATTTTTAAAACTATTTTTAAAAACAACCTTATCAAATAAGAATTTTTTTTTTAAAACAGATCTATATTTTTAAGAACAAAAAACTATTTTTAAAAATAATAATCAAACAAGCCCCAAGTTTCTACTATTTATACGTGTTCTATTTTGTAGCCCTCTGTACCTTGAATGTAGAGCGCTGCCATATCACATCCAGAACTATTCAAAAGATTGCGGATGCTTTGGACTCTAGATCTGTACTTCAACAGCTTTGTATAGGTATAGTTAGTTCAGATATCTTTTCTACTCCTTGATATAAGTGTATTATATTATAATGGGTTGTCATCCTTCTTCACAGGACATAACAACATATCTGGAAATGCCATTGTTAATCTTCTGGTCAAACTTTCTTCCCTGAAAAGGTAGCCTCGATTAGATTAATGTGGCCAATACCATCTATCTTTATGCAGCTCCTTCATGTAAATTTTACTATTTGTTTAGGCGTGCAGAAATTAGCTTGATCTAAAATATGCTCATTGTAGGTTTTCTGAGCTGAATCTGAGTGGTCTGAAACTAGGCAAACCCGTTATAGATACCCTTTGCCGGCTTGCAGGAACCTTAACTTTGTCAGGACTAATGCTTGGAAGCACAAGCATTGGAACTGTGAGTATTACTTTATCTCTTACCATGTATTCTTATTATTGTTGATACCACTGATCTGGTCTACTCTCTGTACATCTCCTGCTCCTCTGACTGGATAGAGATATTCTGCAGGAAGGAGCGACACAGTTAGCAGAATCATTGTTGAATGAGACTCAAGAGCTTGTGAAACTTGACCTATCATATTGTGGGCTAACATCAGATTATGTTTTGAATGCTGGTGTTACTTTATTTTGTTTCATTCATGAGCTCAGCTTGGAAGGAAATCCTGTTATGCCGGAGGTTTGTTAGCTGTAACTGGAAATTTTTTGCTAGTATTCTTGTAATGCTTGTTTCTGTGGCTGGTTTAGTTTCCACGTATCACATACAATGCTTTATCACGCATCATGGGATCAGGGTCTCCTATACTAATTCCTGAACCCTGTAGATTGGCATTTCAAGTAGTGGCGATATTCATATGAAGATAACCTTGTAAAGTTTGACTGGTATGCTATGTTCTAACGTCACAAATGAATACAGGGCAGCAATACTCTCTCTTCTCTTCTGATAAATTCGAAGTGCTGTCTCAAAGTTTTGGTACTTAAAAAGTGCCGACTTGGGCTTGCTGGAGTTCTTCAAATAATTGAGGCACTTGCAGGTAGCTATTAAATCATATCTGGTTGTCATTCATTTTTTGAAAGTATTTTTATTTTATGCCTTTTATTATTTTTCTATCAGAAAACAACTGCCTGGAAGAGCTCAATCTTGCTAATAATGCTGTTCAAAGTGAGCTTTCTGCTCTACAATATGACTTCTCAGTAAAAGGGTGCACACAAGACCTGAAGCAGAAACTGGATACTTGCGAGTCTCGGAAGGATGATTTACCGATGCATGTGGATGACACTCAAGAGGGGTTTTGCACTCTTAACACTGAACACCGTCTACTTGAAGTAGCTGACAGTGAAGATATTGAAGTTAAAGTGGAAGCTGGTGCGTCGGGAATTGATGACAGTTGTGCCAGTTCATGCCAAAGAAATTCTTCAACTCACTGCCAATTCATTCAACAGGTTTCAACTGCTATTGGAATGGCAATGCACATTCAATTACTTGACCTCAGTGATAACGGCTTTTCTGCACAAGCTGCAGAAGCATTCTATAGTTCATGGTCAAGTTTACGAACAGTTTCAAGTCAAAAGCACATTACAGACCAGATTATTCATTTCTCAACAAAGGAAAACAAGTGCTGCAGAGTAAGACCATGCTGCAAGAAAGATTGATTCTCTTGCTCGCACATTCGTTTCTTAATGAAGAATAATAAGCAGTTCTCGGGCAAATGGCCGAGGGCTGTGATATCTAAACATTTGCTTTATTTATAAATGCTCAAGCTTCATTCATCATGTAAATATGGTTACAAGGCATATTTCACTTAATTTTTCTTGTATGTAATCCAGTATGTGCAGATTGACCAGCTTGACGAGGTTTTTGGCAACCAGCGCCTCATGCAGAAATATAACTCGCTGATTTTGGAAGCAACATGCATATCAATATGTTTGCTGTTGATTTTCTTCAAGGATTGTAATCATTTTACAAATTCAACATGATTTATATTGTCAATTAGCATGTCTGAATATTTTTACAGCTGCGTTTTCATATGATCATTCTAACATAAATGTTGGGTAGAAATGTCTGTTACACCATGCAAGAGTAAGAATTTAACCAATGTATAAAGTTTCAAATTATATTCTCTGCAAAAGCAATTTAAGGATCATTCTATAATTTCATATATAGGATTTCAACTTTAATTATCGAATATACTCAATCATATAAACATGGACTCGAATGCATATGTCTAGCTCTACCTTGCTTTCTTTTTTTCTTTATTGAATTATCACCATCTTTGACATTATTATTCGGTAAAAGTAAGACTAGAATTGACTTGTGAATGATACTTTATTCAACATTATATGAGCACATGAAATAATTTCTCATCAACTATTTGGTTTCACCACAAGACTGCGTGACCTACTCACTAATTACTGGAATGTATTTTTTCTTTTGATACTTTCATTATTCGATGTAAACATGTATCTGTGACTCTAACTTGCTTTTTTCTTTTGCTGTTGTGGTATAATATCATTGCTTATTTATCATGAATCTGAATTGTGAATATCATTGCTAATCTTAGCAGCGTGAGTCACTGAATAGCTTAATTATGCAACCATTGCCAATCATGCACCGTATACATCTAATATAATTAGCTTTTTATGCATGTTGATGCGTTAGCCTAGCTAATTGCTTTTAAGACAAAATAACGCAAGTTAGAGGTAGAATTTTCTAGTGGTTTGCAGGGAAGTGGAAAAAATTAAATAGTGGAAAGAAATTTAAAATTACCTTTTTAGTTTTAGTGTGTCTTTTTAGAAGATAATCTTCTTTCAGCTTTTTTGTCTCACTCATCCCATCCAAAGAACTATTCGGTGATTTTTGCACAGATTAAGTCAAACAAAAAGAAATGCTAGTTTCAACACTACTTAAAATCAAATAATAAAAAAAAACTTTATAGTCTATTTAAATGAAAAAGAAATGAAAAAGTAGAAAAGACCATCTTATTAAAAAAATATAAAGATTACACTATTTTCCTTTTTAAAAATTTTACTCTTTAACAAACAATAGGGATCATAAGAAGGAAAATGTTGGATATTGTTACTGCTATACTTAAGAAATTTTGACATTGGACTAGATAGTTAAAGTAAAGTTGAGTAATGCATTAGTTCAATGATAGGTGTAAGTAGGATTTGACCACTTAAAGATTTGGCATAGGACTTGGCTTCAAGTATATGGAATGGGTTAATGAGTGGTTATCTGAAGGTTTTTTTGAAGCAATTAACTCTATTTTATGTTGCATTTACGTATTTTGTTAGTTACTTAGTTTTGCAATGTTTGGGCACACGTCCATTATTTAGATGAATGGTTATGTAATGCAATTATCTTAAATAATTATTTTTTAACATTATAACTAAGAGATTAGTGTTCAGTAATAGGCATCATTATACCATTTTAACACCTTGAACTATCAAACATACTCTATGTTCTTTGTAGCAATATGTTCAATCCAACACTCTGTTGATTTTAGGATTGTAGATTCAAATACTTCTTCATTTGTAAACCATGTGCATTGCACCTGTTTGTAACTTACAATCAATTGAAGTGATTTATAAGTTAATTTTCAACTTACAATTTGTTATCATAATTTTAGTCCATGTTGCTTTCAATTCAAAAGTTCATGAGGATCGAAATTTCACTTATTTGCTATAAGAATCCACACATAAAGTCTAACCTTTTTGGAATTGCAAAATTTAACTTGAAACAAATTAGTATGCTTAATGGGATACAATTAAGATATCTTAATTTTGATCTTATATCATCTTATAAGGTGGTACTGTCTTAAATTATAGTAAAGATATATCTATTGCTAATTATCAAAATGACCTTCAAAATGAAGTAGGGTCTCAAGAAAATGAAAATGTGGTTATTATTGCTCAACATAATCAAAACAATGTACAAAGAAATAACCAAAATCAAAATCAAAATAGGAGAAAAAACAAGAGATGCTGAATAGAAATAGAAACAATAACAACAATTCAGCTAATAGAAATATCCAAAAAGAAAATAATAATGGACAATTACCTGGGGGCTAATGTTGTATGGTATGCTTCTAATCAAATGCCTCCTATATATCTATATATGGATAAAAATTATCAAAGTTTCCCAATGGGAATAACTCTTGAAAATGTTGTTGTTTTTCGACAACAAATGGACAAAAGTAATCATGACATGGTTCATTTGAAATCATAACAAATTGTGACCATTTTAAGATCAGTGTTAGAAAATAATGTTATAAGCCAAGGAAGAATGTATCAAACACTAAAAGAATGGATTCATACTTCAGTAATGATAAAGAAAACAATAACAATAATGAGGAAATTGTGTATGAAAACATAGAAAATGACAAACCTGAGATTGACCGACCTTAATATGGTTGAATTAGAATTCTTTGACATGGAAGAGATAGAATTTGGAATATAATTGAAACACCAAAAATATCCAAGTCCTTTTAAACCAAAATTATCAAAGGCTAGAATAAAATATGCAAATTTTGGTTGAACAATTGCTAAATTAGTTAAGGGGACAAAGTAATTATCCAAATTATAGGGAGCTTTTTTGAATTAGATTAATAAAAAAGAAACTCCTCATGGGTTCGAAGTATCAAAATTTACTACTTTTTCAAGTGAGGATAACCAGTCGACAATTAAGCATATTGCTCAATTTACTGTTGAGTGTTGAGAACTTATAGGTAATAAGTATTTAAAATTGAAATTTTCCCATTATCTTTGATTAGTATTTAGGATTGCACTTAAATTTTGTTCACTCTTAGGCAGAATTAGAAAGGATTTTTCATGACTAATTCTATAAGGGTGAAATAAGAATTGGATTGGCTGAATTGATAAACATAAGAAAAATCTCAGTGAAAACCTTTGATGATTATTTGTTTATGTTTTGACAGGCAAGAAGCCGCTGCTTTACTCAAATAGTTGAGCCTGAAATAGCCAAAATTGCTATAATTGGTTCCAACTCTTCTACAAGAAAGAGATTAGTAAATTAGCATATTGTTGATATGTCTTAATTGACTGAAAAAGTGAGACAAATTGAACAACTCCAACAAGAAAAAGAAAGAAAAATGAAAAGATTTCTACTTAGAAAAGAAAAAGTGGCTTTTATTGAAAATGAAGAATTACAAAATGAAAATGAAATCTATTTGGGAGAATCAAAACCTAGCCCACCATATGTTTTTCCACTTTTGAAAAATACTAAAATAAAAGATAAGATGGATAACATAAATAAAAGAATATATTCCTTTGATATTAATACATTTGATCAAACTTTACTTATTATTGAAAGACAAACATATCAAGTTCTTTAATGGCCACAGAGTATTGACAAAAGAAGAAATCAAAGATCAAAAGTATTGCAAATACCATAACATGTTTGATCATTTGATTAACAATTGTGTTCATTTCAAGGAGATGATTGAAAAAGTAATTGAACAAGGATATCTCCAATTTTCTAACAAAAGAAAAAAGATGTTAGATTGTTAGTTGACAAGAATCATTCCCAACCAGCACAAATTCTACTAAATCAACTGATTCAAGTGATGTTAAAACCATTGAAATCAATGTAGTTGTTGTTTATGGGTAATCCTTTTGATGCTTTTTTCATATTGAAAGCATATCCTAAAGAAAGTGAGTCGAATTCTCAATTCTTTAAAAGAATAAATGTTGAAGGGGGAATTTTAAAAATGTATCCTGGTTTTGAAAGATATTATGATGAAGTTCAGGTATTTCTAGTTAAGTTAAGGGAACATGATCAAATTGATCCAAAAGAACAAAAGAAAGTTGATAAAAGGGCTTCAACTATAAGAAGGAGCCTTGTTGAAAGAAGAGTTGATAAGAACGAAAAAAAATAAAGGAAGTAAAAGAATGATAAAGAAGAAAAATTAATCTTCAAACAAATTGACTTTGAATACTAGACTCAATTGAATAAGTGAGAAGGAAATTTTCATGGTAGAATAAGAGTTCCTTGGGGAAATTTACCTAAAGATCAATGAGTGACCAATGAACCACAAAAATTGGAAGCCTAAGTTTCCAAAGGGGCAAAATAAGTGGTTCAATCCAAATTATCAACCCACCACCTCCTACAAAAACATAAAAGCACTACATGCAATGATAATGGCTTACAGAAGAAAAGAAAAGATTAGCCATTATTTCGATTAAATACCATCTGGCCTTGGAGAATCAAGTGGAATAAAGAAAGAAGAAGAGAATTTGGAATCGAGTAAATACCTTAAAACAAAAGGTCAGAAAATGGAAATTGATATGGTGTGCATCCTGCTTATAATGTTCTCAATGTATCATGAACAAAATTTTTCTGATGATTATTATGATAAAGATGATTGTACTAAAGTAGTCACATTTGGTAGAGATATCTATGGTACTTTTGAAAGATCAACAAAGCAAATGATAAATCATCTTTGACCCTTGCATGTTGAAGCACATGTTGATGGATGTTAGCCTTTAAAGGAGATTGTTAACTCTAAAGGAAATTCTTACTCTAAATTTGTTTTGATGTTGAAGAACAATTTATCCT
>JANHAO010006041.1:0-21841 GCA_026873985.1 Saraca asoca | reverse complement strand
AGTGAAGGCCAAATAACCAGATATGGAAATTATTGCCAATCACCTGACCTTATAAACAGAAATCTACATAAGTGCAGGTTAACCCTGTAAAACTAGAAAGGACAACAAAAAATAAGGGAAATCAAAAGAAAGAAGGATATGGACAACAACAACAACAACAGCATAATAATAATAATAATAATACATTACAGGGATCTGCCAGCCTATGAATGGAGGACTTTGTGTTCTAATCTACAAGAATGACAATGGCCCTTAAGAACTACTATGAGATTTGATCGATGAAATTGACTGTGCTGACACAGATGCAGTAGGGCTGTTGAGGTCTCTCTCCCCATTTATTTCATTTGGCCTTGCACTTAGTTTGTCCACAGTATCCTGTCATATTTCGTTAAACCATTCATCTTCCAGTAGCACACTGACAACACAAGTTATATCAACATTATTAACAAAAGCCAAAAGCATCTAATACCACAACTATAAAGGAGAAGAAATAGAGAGAGTACAAAACATGATTATCAAAGCACAAGCAAATACAACAGATAAAGAGGAAAGAGTTGAAGCACGATGGGATGGTAGTCATCATGCAACATCACCTTTCACAAGCAATAGAGAAATTAACATAAAACAACTGCTGAAGCCTTTAAATTAAAATACAAAAATTCATCACAGATTTCAAGTATGAATTGTCAAAAAAAAAAAAAGGAACCATCTTTTAAATCGAACACACTTCCTTTTTGTTTACCTAGATATTATAACAGAGTTGGTTTTTACTAGATCAAAGGATTGGTAATTAGTAAACTAGAAGATTTAAACAAATACAGTAAAATAAATTAGTTGAACAAGGAACTATTACATTATTTTTAAGCCGAGCAAAAATAACTCCAGAAATCATGTTCTTTTTCCTAAAGGTTTGTGATTTAAGATTTTTATGTTGGAATATTTTTCCAGTGGACTTAAATATTTCATATTATTAGTGATAATTTGGTTTGGATTTATAAGGACACTTAGGTCCATGTGATATAGTTGGTGTGATCCTAATTTTATTGGACTTATTTTGTGATAGGTGATCTAGTCCAATAAGATTTTTTGTTTCGTAAAATGAGGCTGATCCCAATCCCAATCCCTTATATTTAACCTAACATAATCCTACTACCTTTCCCATTTGGTAGTAGACGTTCTTCCCTTTCCGATGGCTAGGTCTTGGAGATAGAAGCTGCTAAGGAGATCAATCATCCTACTGAAAAGATTAGTCATACTAAAACCATGGATCCACAAGGAATCTAACTAATTAATTTTAATCTCCTATTTACTTTGTAACTCGCACATTGTCTATACTTATAACATAATTATCTGATTAGTTTATTCATAAACTTTTCATCAATTGGTATCAAAGGTCAGATTAAGTGTGAATTTCATTAAAAAATTGTATTATTACTATTATTTGAGGCTGTTATAATTTTTGTGTTAATTATTCCCAAAATCTAGAATGTTGTGGAAATTTTAGATTAATTCAATGTCTTATAGCAATAGATTAATGAAATTTTTTAGAAGAATAATTTCCTATGAGTTTTATGAACAATTTGCACAAATTAATTTCTAGATTTGTGTGTATTTTGCTGGGGTTTTTAATTGAAAGTCATAAATGAACCTTCAAGGTTTTCCTAATAAGGGATTCACCAAAATTAGATATAATTGATATTGGTTTCTTCAAATTAAAGCAGTATTAGATTAATTTTAGAATGAAAATCCATAAAAAAAAAATAAGAGAAAATGACCTAAAAATAGCAGAATTTAAACCAGATCAAGATTGGGTACAAGATGGATCACCAAACTCAAATGGCCACAATTCGAGCAAAGAAGAAGATTGCAGGCTAAGCGACGTGCAAGCCCATGCAAGGTAGAGAGACGCTCGCAAGCCACCACCACCTAAAGCAATGTTCAATAGTGGTGCAGATTGCACTATTAAGCTCCACTCTCCAAACTTATATTTTTCTATGATTTTTCAAATTTTTGTCGATATAAAAATTATTTATTTAATATTTGTCTAATTTATTTTAAGTACTAATTTAACTTTTTTTAGGCTTAAAAGTTTTACTATGTGATTCTACATATTGAATTATAGTATATAATTTTTCTAGAATTTTTTGATGTTGTTTGGTTATTAAATGAATTTTGTATGTTTATATGCATAAAGTTGAAATTATGTAGGAATCAAGTTTATTAGTATCATGCCATAGAATTTTGTGTAATTGTATATTCACCCATTGTGAACACAGGTACATAAAATTTTGCTAAATAAAATTGTTGTTATATTAAAGAAAGTGATATATTAATAATATTTATACCCTATTGATATAATATTATTAATATAGTTTTGTTGGTGATAATATGAATGCTAGGGTTAAATGTCATGTTCTTAAAATTTTGAACACCCCATCAATGTTAAATTTTAGGAATATAATATTTTATTCTTGTATTATATTATAAAACCTTAAATTTCCTATCAGTGTTGGGTTTTATAATATATTACTATTCCAAGTTTTGACATACATGATATTTGTATTTATGATTAAAATTTCATAAATGATTTTCCTTAGCTTTTTTATCTATGCAATTAGCTTCGATGAAAACATTGAAAGGGACAAACTATGAGAACTGGTTGAGTCAATGAAATTTATCTAGTGATCACCAATTTGGATTTAGCATTGAGAGAAAAGGAGTCGATTATTAATGTAAACTCTACAATTGAACAAATGGCCCAACATGAGAAGTGGACACACTCAAACAGTGTCTAATGATAATAAAGTACACAATGGACAAGAACACTAGACAAAGTGCTCTCAAATCTTAAAATACCAAGACCTTTCTTGATTCTATTGCTAAAAAATATATAAAGTTTGATAAAGTCAAGAAAGGTCATTACCTCTCACTGTTTAAAAAGACAACTTACGAGTGTCAGTGGAGTACATAAGTATATTATGAAGCTAGTCCACTATCATAACAAGTTGAAAGGCATGAAAGTTGATTTAAGAGATAGTTTTCTAACCTAGTTAGGTTGAAAAGACATGAAGAAGGGAAAGATCCAGACAATTAATTATATTTCCCACGATTTCACTTCAGAGCAAGGAATTAGAGTACATCATAAAGACAGCAAAGACAAATCCACTTATGAGAAAAAGAAGACTAATATAGGTGAATAACACTACAAATCCAAGAAATCTCAATTCAAAAGAAATTACAAATTCTACAAGAAGTATGGGCACAAGAACACAGACTGCTTCAAGTATAAAAAATGACTTGAAAAGAAGAAGAAAGATACCCCTTTGGCTCTAGTGTATTTTAAATCGAATATAGTTGATGTGTTGTCAAACACTTGGTGGGTAGATACTGGTGCTACAACTAATGTGACAAATTCTTTGCAAGCACTCAAAAATCTAAAGAATTAAAAGACACTGTCTATGTACCTTCTATGAGAAAGAATTTAATTTCCATTGTTGCTTTGGCCTATGATGGATATTCTTGCCACTTTGGTAATGAAAAAAATTAATTTGCTTTATGATTCCTCTGTTATTGGTTATGGTTTGTTATGTAATGGATTGATAAAATAAATTTGGACCACAATTTCATCAACTCAATTAACACTATTAATGGTAAGATAAAGGATAAAACTAATGAAAGATCCTTAATATATTGGCATAAACGTCTAAGGCACATATCCAAAGAGAATATGCAAAGACTAATAAAAGGAGCACTTTATGATCTAGATTTCTTAGATTTTGACACATGCGTAGATTGTATCAAGGGAAAGCTCCCTGCTAGAGGTAAAAAAGGTAAGAAAAGTAGAAAACAAAATGTTCTAGAACTGATCCATACCAACATTAATGGGCCAGTTACACCTAGTATGATGAGTGGACTTAAATACTTCATCACCTTTATTGACGACTATTATAGATTCAATTGGATAGAGCTGCTCAATGAGAAATTTAAATTGTTGAATGCCTTTAAGACATTCAAGACTACAGTTGAGCTTAAACTAGAAAAAAGGATTAAATGTGTTAATTCTAATAGAGATGGTAAGTATTATGATAGATATGATGAAACTAAGAGAAACCCTGGTGCTTTGTTAAATATTTATGGGAGTGTGGAATTAAAGTCAATTACAAGAATAGAACGGTATTATAGAAAGAAGAAACTGGACACTCATGGATATAGTGATATGCATGTTAGCCCATTCTTCTTTGCCAAAATTTTTGTTCAATGATACCTTGAAAATAGTGGCATACATCTTGAATCAAGTTCCAAGTAAGTCAGTGCTTAAAACCCTTATGAATTGATATATAGGAAAAGCCTAGTTTGAGGCATTTTTATGTTTAGGGTTGTAAAGCTAAAGTGAGGCTATATGTTCCATCTATAAGGAAGTTTGATTCAAAAACCATCACTAGTTTCTTCATTGGTTACTACAATGGCTCCAAAGGTAGCCGATACTATTGTCCAACTCATTCCACTAGAATTGTCGAATCAAATCATGTTGTTTATTTTGAGGATGAGTTAGATAATAGGAGTGAGATATCACACATCACCACTTTTAAAGAAAAACATGAGATTCCACTAGCACCTCTTGTGATCAAGACATCTTCTGTTGTTCCACCAGATGATCCAGTGCAATCAATGATAAAAGATGTAAACTTAAATGAGATAATTAAAGAAATTTCCATGGGCAGATCTCAAAGGGCTCGCAAATTGATAATTTCAAATAACTATTTGGTATATCCACAACAACATGAATATGATATTATTAATGACTCTGATCTCACAAATTTTTCAGAGACTATTTCTAGTCCTAATTCTACAAAATGAATTAATGCTATGGAGGATGAATTGGCCTAAATGCATAAGAATGAAGTATGAGATCTAGTTGAATTACATGCTGGTTGCAAGCCAGATAGTTGTAAAACCAAACTTATTGTAAAGGACTTTACTTAAAATGAATGCATAGGAAAAAAAAAAACTTTCTCACCGGTTATAACTAAAGACTCATTCCGAGTTGTTATGGCACTCGTGCTTATTTTAGCTTAGAGCTGCATCAGATGGATGTCAAAACGGCCTTCTTGAATGGTGATATGTCAGAAACTATTTATATGAATCAACTAAATGGTTTCCAAGAAAAGATCATAGAACACCTATGGTGTAAACTAAAAATGTTCATATATAGCCTAAAACAAGTGTCTAGATAATGGTACATCAAATTTGATAAGGTTGTGATTTCTCTTGAATTCAAGGAGAATAATCCAAACCTATGCATCTATATGTTGATAATTGCAGATAATATATAGCCCTTGCTAGTAATGATGTGAACCTTTTAAATGCAACAAAGCAAATGTTATCAAAACATTTTGAAATGAAGGATCTTACTGATACTTTTTTTGTATTAGGTATACAGATTCGTCATGATAGATCCATGAGTATGCTTGGCCTATCTCAGATATCGTACATTGAGAGGTATTCAAAAGGTTTAACATGTCTACGTGCTCTCATATTTTACACTCATCCAAAAGGGTTAGATATTTTTCGAAGTTTGGGATCCTCAAAATGATGATGAAAAAGCAAAAATGAAAAATATTTCATATGCTTATGTTGTTGGTAGTCTAATGTATGCTCAGGTATGAACACGTTCTAATATAGCCAATAATGTTGATATACTAGGGAGATACCTGAGTAATTATGGTTAGAGACACTAAACTGCTACTAAAATAATTATGAGGCAACTACAAGGTACAAAGGATCATATATTGACCTAAAGGAGATCTAATGATCTAGCGATTACAAGCTACTCAGACTTTGATTTTGTTGGTTATTCAGATGATCATAAATCAACATCTGAATGCATCTTTATAATGATAGGAAAAGTTGTTTCATGAAATAATGTCAAGTAGTCACTTATAGCAACCTCACTATAAAGCAGAATATGTCACTTTCTATAAAGCTACCCGTGAAACTATATGGTTAAGGAATTTCATTTATGATTTTAACATTGTTGAGAGCATTTCCAAGCCCTTAACCATTTATTATAACAATGTTGCTACTATGAACTTCTCTCGAAATAATAAAAGTTATGTCCATACAAAATATTTTAATGTCGAGTACTAATTTGTTAGAAAGAGGATACGCAAGCATCATATTTGTATTGAACATGTTTCCACAAATCATTTGCTTCCAGATCCAATAACCAAAGGCTTAACGATTTAAATATATCATGATCATGTAAAAAAATATGGATTTAGCTAAGTCTTTTGATGTTTTGGGTTAGTGGGAGTTTTATATTTAATATGATAACATTGAATTTATTGTTGATCTCGAGAATTGTATTAATGCAATAGTCATAATGAAATATACATGATGTTGTCACATGTTTATTATTATTTGTGCACATTATTTATGACATGTTATTGAAAACACTTAGACACTATCTTATTGTTGTGTTGAACATGTTTATTCTTGTTAGGCATTTTGGGTGGATGCTTTGGACCATTATATAGAGATTTACATATAATCAATTATTGTCATGTAAATCTTGTCACTTATATCTCACATTATGTTTATGATCATCAAAGTGTAGGTGTTTAAATACGCATGACATCAGTATTCTTATTGGATATAATGTTCCATACTATTAGACACTTATGATCTCAATATATACCTATGGTTGTAATAGTGTCATAATTACTTTGACATTCCTTGATGTGAACATATATTATAATTCAGAGATCTGTTATTTATACTATGATCTAAACTATGTTACCCAAATGGAAAAATATTAAAATATTTCCCTGATGGACTTACATGCTTTAAATTATTAGTAGAAATCTAAATTATAATATGTGTGTGTGTGAAATTAAATTATATTTTTATATAAGACCATTTAAGTAATAATTTGATTTGGACTTGTAATGACATTTAGGCCCAAGTGATACAGCTGGTATAATCCTTATTTTACTGAATTTATTATGTGATTGGTAATTCAGTCCAATACAATTTTTTATTTGGTAAAATGAAGTTGATCCTTAATTTCTAATCTTAGCTTAGTCCTACTACCTTTGCCATTTGATAGTAGAGGTTCTTCCCTTTCTAACAAATAGGTCTTTGCCTTTCCCATTTGATAGTAGAGGTTCTTTCCCTTCTAATGACTAGGTCTTAGGGATAAAATACCCTGCTAGTCATTCTACTGAAAAAACCAATCATACTAAAATCATGGATTCACAAAGAAATCCAAGTAAATAATTTTAATCTCCTATTTATTTTGCTTTGCAATTCACATATTATCCATGCTTGTAACATTGATTATCTGGATAGTTTATTCATAAACTTTTCATCATTTTAAACATCTAGTTATAAGCTGCTTCCTATTTAATTGAAAGATAATTGCAATTTCGAAAAAATCCGAGCAATCAGGACACGCCTATAGCATGAACAGAATTATAAAGCCCAAGGCATTAAATAGCCCTGACACTTGCATGTATCTGTGCTCGTGTTTATGATGACTGTGAGGAAAATAATAGAATTTGATAGACATGACTGAAACAGAATGGCTTGCAGTAGCCTACCTATATGGATGCAACCCTGTTGCAGAAAATGCTGCTGTTGCTTTTGATATGATCTCGTTGACAGCACGATGCAAATTTCTTGACAAGTTCCCACCATGGGAAGCAAAACATATGACAAACTTCATGTCCAAATAGAACTGCATAGCATAAAACAAAAATATTGTATAGCTGAGTTGAACCCCTTTTTTGTTTCATATATTTGGTTCAAGTAAAGTCGGCATTTATCAATGGTCCTTTTCAGCATGAAGTCCCATTCGCTTCTGTCTGCAGCTCTCAGCACGTAAGTTTGTGATAGTTACTTCAGTGATAAAAAATGAGTAGTTCTTCCATTTATGAACTAATATAGTCAAATTCCAATGGATGGTATGAGATTTACAAACCTGTTGAAGACCAAGAGGACCCAAAGGCGTTGGCCCTTCCACGATATCATCCCAAAAGCCTTGATCTTCTGAAAGCCACAAAATAACAGTTTCAGTAAGTCTCATCAAGAGCAATGAAGCAAATCGTTCCCTCCCTACAAACATATCCGCTGCTATATTGGCCATTCTGTTCAGTTTTATGAAAAGTTCCTGGACCAGAACATAACATTATCAGCAAAGTTTTGAACCTCCAAATTCACTCTAAGAAGAAAAATGGGACAGAAAAACAATTTACACATAGATCACATCGGACAAAATTTATGTTTTGCAAAATACGTGAAATATCAAAGACGGAAGCCACTCAATCATATCTGCATTTCCATCCATATTTATATACATGCCAGCTATAAGATGGCTATCACCTTCCTCAGTAAAAATGAGCTCTAAAGCATGCTGGCGACAGAATGTATCTTTTAATCTGTCAACTGAACTCACAAGTCGTCTCTTCCATTCTCTTTCTTCAGGATGATGGTTTTGTGTGCATGTCTTCGATTATCGTCCTTGTAGGCCACCTGATTTAGGGGAGAAAGTTTCATGGCTGCACGTGGAAGTAGTTCATCTGCTAGTAATGAGGCATTAGCTAGCAATGCAAGCTGTTGGGCTTCAGTCTCAGCCATCCGTACAATTTTGTTTCCAGAGCCTTCAAATTTAGCCTCTTCCTCCATTGTTCCAGGTAAAGCTTTTATAAGCATGTTCACATAAGAGTTAAATACTTGAAACAAACCTTCCAAAGCTTGACCTCCTAACTGCATACTAAGCAGCGGTCCTACATCCTGAAAGAAGTCCTGTATAAGCATACAGAACAACCAGATAGACTTAATCTCACAAGACCACAAAAATTGAAAACATAAGAATTATGAAGTTGACTTTATCACAATAAACGATTGTGACCAACCCCGCCCCCCAAAACAAAAAAAAAACACAAGCACACAAAGGATCATTATACAAACATTAAACTAGATTAAAATAGCAAACTGAAATACATGTCAACATTCAGCAATAACAAAAAATAGGCATACGTATATACATCATTCCAATTCCCACCTGGACCATCAAATTGAAGCGATGGGCACTACTTGAAAGTTGATGCTGAACTGCTGTTGTACTACTAATAGATAAACATGAAGGCCTACCAGTCTGACGGTTAGTCATAGGAGAGTATGAGAGTACCCAATCATCAGCTGCAGACAAAGCAGCAACACTCTCTTGAATTTGTTTCAAATTAGCATCTAACGCTTGTTCAACACTAGGTCTGAAAAGTTTCAAAAGCACAGGACAAAGAGCAAGGCCATGACCTTCCAGCAATGAGCAATGGCCTAATGCTATTTGAACACACTCTGCAACAGCTCTTAAACTTCCTGCAGCTGCTGAAGAACCTAATGCATGCTTTTTAACCAGAAGAGTAAATGCCTCTGTTTGTTTTGTAGCCCACATCACAAGCTCAGATCTATAGGACGGTTCCTTACCAAATATAGCCAACGAGTCACTTGCTGCTTGAGAAACAGCGGAAAATACCAGTTGTGCAAGAGCAGCTGTATATGCTCCTCCATATGGGGTGTTTGATGGCCGAAGACTTTGCATGTTATACTGATATCTTTGAAGGTGGGCATTAAGCAGCAAACTGTGAGCACAAGGACCAAGCCTTTTAAGGGCTGAAATTGCAGCACGAAGTTCAGCACCATGGGTAGAAGGTTGGCAAGCAGCTTCAGTAAGCTGATCAGCCAACTTCTGCCTGCATTCAGCAATGGAAGTCTGTAGAGACAACAGTGAAGATGGGTTCAGAGTTTTCATTTCTTTTGCTCCAGAAACAACATGCTCCCCTTCGTCAAGAGCAGCCAAAGCTTCATCCACTCTCCTTTCAGCTAACAGGACATCTGAGAGATCAGGAAACTCGGCTAACCATTTATCCAGGTCTGATGTCTCCCTATCTTCAGAATTTGATATGATTCTTACAGCAATACCAGCAGAAGCAGCAACAGATAAGGAATCGATGTGAACTCCCTCAGCCAAACCATGTATCAAAGTGGCTTGTGTGGATAGGAGGTTTCTGATAGAGGAAAGCTCCCCTTCTAAATCAGATATCGCCTTAGATGTTCTATAAGATATAGATCCAATGTCAATAATACATCAGCTAAGCAAAACTGCATGAGTATTTTCAGGGAAAGAAAAAGAGGAATTCAGATATATATCTGTAGTTCAAGAACAAGGCATCAAACACTAATGTAATATAGATATTGGAATGATTAGAAATTTTCACCTGAATCCATTAGGACTCTTAGGTTATTATAAGGCATCCATAGAATCTCAGAGCACATCACGTAAAAAATAAGATTATGGCTTATTCACAACTTTCACTTACACTCAGAAAAAAAACTAACCGTATGAAAGCTGCATAGTTAGCGTAGACACTTGGAAGCATTTCCTCAGCTGGAGCTTTCTTCAAATCCACTAAATATGAACATAATTGCTTTATTTCCTGAAAGATGAAGTAGAGATGTTCATGGTTGACTTAGAATTTACAGAAGAAAACATGAAGAACAAGAGAACTTTTCTCTACATTATGGATATACACATATCTAGCAATATGTTTTTACCAATAGATGACTAAAGGAAAGGTAACATATTAAGTGCTCCACACAATGGCATTAATGGGTCTTTTTAGTTTATTTTACTATGGATCCAATCTGAGTTTTAGTTTCAACTTGCAACCCAAATAGGCCTTTGAATCACGATAGATGCTAAATAGTGTGAAAAATGCATGTGTCAACCCATATAGGCCATGTATAAAGGCAGGAAGGAAATTAATACCAACTTTCCGTTTTTGATAAATGAAAAAGCATGAGGGAATTTAAAAGCAAAGGGTAATCCTACAGGGAGTCCAAATTCTTGAGAGATTAAGTATTTTTATCATTAGATTACTAATATTGCATTGAAATTTATATTTTTTATTTTATTTATTTACTTTGAGATTTGAAAAAAAGTAATCTAATGATAAAATTCATCGATTTATTAAAAAATTTGAACTTATCAGAGAATTACGTTTTAAAATATTATTCATTCTTAAACTGTTATAAAATTTTGAAAGTGAATTAAATAAAAACACATAAAATTTTTGAAAATTTTATATTTTTAACACTATCACAAGTAGCTTATAAACTAATTTTAGAAATATTTAATGTACTAACTTTTTCAAAAAAATAAATTCTGTTTTAAACTTTAAATAGCTTACTGCGATTCTAAATGTCACCCTAATTAATAAATGCCTATTAATAATTAGTCACGCACGGAATGTGTCCAACTAGCAGATTTTGGCATGAAAAAAGGGCCAAATTATTGGTCAATTTGCTTCTACTTTTATTTTCTCTTTTGATTTTTCTTCGGAAGACATTATATATATTACTTGAAAACAGATGTTGAACTTGTGATCTGGCATCACTCCCCAGAGAACCCGAGTTGAATAAGGGGGAAATTTTAAATAACAAACGGACAAATTAGCAATGTAACAGAGCAATCCGCATGGATAGTTCAAAAGGCTGTCGCAAATTATTATGAATTTTCCAGTGGTGACAAAAAAAAAATTGAAACTTATGGTCCCGGAACTAAAATTCCAAAAGACCCGAAGAAGTGGAGTCAAATCAGTGATCACCGATAAAATCTGCAACATCCCCAATCATTGAAGTGAATTCAGTCATACCCTTTCCCCAGTATAACTTCCAAAAGCTTGGAACTAAAAATGCTAAGTCACAATCTCACGCAAACTTCAAATGTACAATTTTGAAACCAAAGGCAGGTACCAAGTTCATCAGCGAAGATCTTCATTCAATTTCTAATTTCCAGTTGCAAAGTTAAGATAAGAAAAACAAGTGAATATTCGTAGCAAATTGAACATAGGAATATCAAAGCCAACCTTCTCATTGAGAGAACATTTGGACTGTACATAACGATCGGCATCGAATTTATCAGACTTAAACACATTCAATCCATCTTCAAGCTTGGCTCCATTCTCTTGTACACTTGTGCTCCTGGACCGAGCTGTCTTGCCCGTAGCCATTATTGATTATGCAAAAACGAACTCAAAAACTCACGGTTCAAATGTTCGGATCAACAACAGCACCCAAATTTATGTTACAAAACAAAATTTGAAATGTTAGATCGGAGCACGCATCTCGAAAAGGAAACTTGCGGGAGGAAGCCGAACTACGAAAATATGTAATAGAAAGAAAGAGGAGAGAGGGAGTTGGCGGCAGCAAGTGCGAGTTTCCCAAACAGTCTCTTTTTTGGTTGAGCAAATGGTGTTATTTACAACTACCTTCTGTTATTCTGAACCGTGTGGTTTGAACGTCGTCTTCAATAGTAAGCAAAAAGGAAAATTGGAACATTCTCTAGTAATTCTCATTTTATTTATTTACTTTTGAATAGACAACAAAGGAGAAAAGTCTCTATCAGTACAGTTGAAAAATCTGATTTAAGTGAACTTCTTATTCACTAAGATCACCTATTCACATTCTCAGTCTGTTAGACTTTCAAATGTACTAGGAATAAAACTACATGAATTGAAATAAGTGTAATTAATTGGGTGTATAGAAGCCACGCTTGCTTTGAATAAGCTTTTTCTTGATTATGCAATGAATCACAAAAGAGTGGTCATTATATTTCATTAGATTGATCATAAAAATAGATAACTTCGGATCTTTTTCAATATTTTGATATCCTTACTTAAAGTATTTCCACTAATTTACTCTTAAAATTGTGGCCGTGTTTAAATCAATTTGCATCCAACTTGACTAGTCATTACTCAATCCTATTTTTTAGTCCATGAATGAATTATGCTTCATATGCATTAGAAATTTCAAAATACACTGTTCCCATGGAATCATAGGTTTAAACTAGAAAGGAGTTACATTATTGGAAGGTTAACCAAGCAAATCCAAAATCAAGTGCATATCCCATAGCATGACATCAAAACCAAATACAGCGAAGAATAGCAAACGGCAGGAACCTTTAACAAGGACAGTATATTTTATACAACTGATTGACTGACTAAAGCTCTCGGAGAAATTTGCATGGCAAGCATCCAGCTTCTGTCATATCAATGTTCTGGTGTATCTGAACGAACAGCTGATAAAAAAAGGAACAGAACACTTCCATTAGAATACATCATAGAGAACCATATAAACTTGATGGTGACTATAAATCATAAGGAGGATAAATAAAAATTTCATTTACTAAAAAAAATGTCCAAAAACTTGAACAATTATGCATGTTGTTGATTGTTATAAAAA
Organism: Saraca asoca; assembly: GCA_026873985.1. Classification (NCBI taxonomy): domain Eukaryota; kingdom Viridiplantae; phylum Streptophyta; class Magnoliopsida; order Fabales; family Fabaceae; genus Saraca; species Saraca asoca. Next base: position 8,539 of record JANHAO010006041.1, on the reverse strand, counting down.
CATCCCACGTTGATGATAAATCCTTTTCAAGTGCACCATTTGACATACTTGAGTCATTGGATTTGTTTTAACACCGAGTTACCCCGCCAACAACAATCCTTTATGACTCATCAGTAATGAAAATAACCATATTAGATAAGATTTAACATGATTGCCTTAAAGAAAGTAAAAATTATGAAGCATAAAGGTTCACTCCACCTTCCTTTCACAATTTTGAAGACAATTTAGTTTGAGAGAACTCTTGTCCTGAATTTTCCTTTGTAAATGTCTGGTCTAACAGACCAGAACTATGCCTCAATAGATCTACATCATCTACCATTAGCCCGGTCAAAATCCTCCCTCACCCCAACATATACTCTCTCTTAGCAGCGTTCTCTAAATATAAAAAATTCACTAACTTTCTTAGCAAGAGAGGTGGCAAAAAAAAAAACAAAAAAACCACCATAAGAAACCAAGGAATTGTAAAAATGGATATGTATATACCCTTTTGGAAACCAGTTCGTTAAGAAAGTATCATAGATGATAGTATGATACTATTATAGTAAAATCTGTTTTCAGAAGCCAAACACGGATGTTTATGATTCAACTGTTAAATTGAAAAAAGAATAAGCAAAAGTTAAATTTAGCACAGGTAATACCTGCTCCAGCAATCTAATGCAAAGCTTCCCTCAATTTGTAAAAATATTCTCTTTATTAGTTTGTCTTTAACAGCAACCAAAATGTGCTTTTATACATAAAATAGATATAGCCGAACCAAAAAACTTCCCTATTCAATTTATAGAGTCTATGATTCCAAAATTGGGTATTGGTATTCCCCGTTAAATGCTTAACGTTCGACTACAATCAGAAACGATTATTAATCAATAACATTAATGCTTCTATGCCTAACACCAATGCAGCAACACACACACACACACACACACACACAAAAGAATTTGAAAGTTCGAATTTGATATTAAAAAAAAAAAAAAAGATACTACCAGCAAACAATCAGATCCAAATTCGATAGAGAGAAATAAGGAATTAGGGATACTAACTTGACTTCTGAGGCTGGCCATCAGTCCACTTGGAGATGGAGAAATGGACCTTCTCGCGAGAGAGGGCTTCAGACTTGTAAGGCTCTTTGAGGCAATTCCTCACCAGATTCGCGCATATATTGGAATAGGCGATGTAGGTCATTCCCGCCGCCCTCCAAAACGGCACCGCTGCGTTCGACGCCATCTCTTCTGCTCTCTTTCTCTTAGCTTTCTCTCTGTTCCTCAAAACTCGACTCCACCCTTGCTGGAAGCTGGTAAACTGGCTTTCCCAGAAATACGAGTCACTGCGACCTGTTCATGCTTACGTGGACCGCTTTTCTAGCTTGGATCATTGGGCTCAAAAAACAATAGCGGTACTCAGCCTCATTTGCCTTCTAATGGACTATTATCCATGTATGGCCCAAAATATTGTGCGCATGAAATTTGGCCCTTTTTTCCATGTTCAGTTTTTTAATTCTGAAATATAAAAAAATAATTTGATGGGATCAAGATCACTATAATAGATAATAACTGTTGAATTATTATTGAAATGAACATCAAAAGCAATTAGAATTTGAATCCAAGTATATAGTTTAACCATCTTAACTCAAACAACAAATTTCAAACCGATTAACATTGTGTTCATCTGGTCTAGGGAACAAATCATTAAAATGAGATTGTATACTATCAATTTTAAATCTTAAGGATCAGATTATTAAGACTTTGGCATTTTGTTTTTATATCAGAAGATAAGAAGAACATAGGAAAGGGGATCTTATGAGACTCCAAGAGGAACTTGTAAAGAATATTCTGACACGAATATATTTCAATGAGATTTACGTAAGGCTAATATTGGAATGTAATAAAAAATTTTACAGGATTTTATAGAAGTTATAAATATAAAATCTTATCATTTTTTATAAAAATTATAAATATATATAAATTTTACGTGTTATAAAGAATTGCAATTCTATTACTAAAAAATTTTAAAGACTTCCTTTTTTTCATATATATAAGTGATAATTTTTAATAAAAAATATAAACTTTAAAAAAATTTCATAAAACTTATAAAACCATATATCAATTCTAATTTTTTCACGTTGTTGTTGTTGTTGAATAGGTTTTACATGCTAAAATGTATGACTTCGGCCAACCAAACCCAAGGGCGATGCAGTTACTTTTTTGGGGCTGATCTACAGCCATGGATGAGTTTTCACACTAACAACCCCCAATTATGACTTATTCAATGTCATACTTTAATGAATCTTGTAAAAGAATTGATTAAGATGGTTCATTCATTCTTCTACCCTACAATTAATTTTACAATTATTGTACCAAAAAAGTTGTTAAATCTATACTTATTACCCAAGCTATCATAAATAAAAAAAAAAATTCTTTCATTCACAGATACCAAACTTTCCCCCCAAGTTTTAGCTAAAACTAGACACACCAACTAATCAAAGTCTCTCAGATAATGGTCATACAAATTTATATTAGTACGCACTATTTAAGCAAATAAATAAACACCAAGATTGGGAGGTTCCAAAATCATAATGCATAAGTTGTATTTATATACGGTTCTATTATACACATTTCTTAGGAAACATTGCACAGAAGAACTCAAAAATCATAATTTATAAGTTGAATGTACACTCAATTCTGTAATATACACTTTTTTGAAGATATTTTAGAGTTGTTCTTTCTTATAAACACACGTCAAAATCATTCCTTCTTACAAACACATTTCAGAGTCACTGATTTTTATAAACTGTGAGATCCATAATCCTATGAATCTCACAACCTATTAAGAACCATGCATAATTCTTCCTGAAATAGAATGTATCAAAAATTTCTCATTTACATCTGCTAAGCATTTTCCAGACTGTAAATCATGGACACTAGTGAAAGATGCTGGGCTAACATTGAGGCAAGAGGGGACGTGGGATCCGCATTGCCCATGCCCACTTATCCCTGCGTTATTTTTTTATGCTTTTCTTTAGATTTCTAGATTGTTACTCAAATTATTATGAAGGTAATCCCAAGTTTAGCCATTGCATTAATTATATTAATTTGTTAATAGTAAGCAATACATAAATTCCAAACTATTGCTTTTTTATTACCTTAAATTAGTGAAGCATAGATTATAGAATCTCTTCTATCCAATCTAAATGGTAATAATTAGAAATTAAAATGGGGCTTACTAGTTGACTAATCATGTCCACATGGATTACGCAAGCATAAACCATCTTGGTAATTTCTATATTGGTAGCTTGTGTAGGGTCTCTCTGCCCTCAGCAAAGCAAGTACACCCACAGCTATGCTTCTCTCTCTAGCTTTAATACTTGCTTTGCCTTTGCTGCATTGAGAGGTAAAATGCTGAGGCTTAGACAACGTTGTTTCATTTGTTGTTAACTGGTGGATCTGAAACTTGTTGGCCATACCCTAAATGATCCTGTGTACCTGTCTATCTTTTGTTTCTTGTTTCTGAAACTTTTATTTTTCATCTGAGCTCTTCAGAGTCGGTCATGTTTGTCTTCTATGGATTTTGCTGCTCTTCAGTGATGAGTGTCATGCTGAAGTGTTGAAACTTCACTGTGCTTCCAAAATTGGATCTTTTCATCGTCTTCTTAGCTCAGTTCACTTCAGAACTGAGAATAAATGGCTCCAAGCTTAAATTTTTCTAAGTGGTGGGTAAAGGACACTTCAAAAAAAGGAAACCCAGTTGTGGTGACTATGGAGAACCCCAATTACTCTGTACTCGAAATAGACGGTCCAGACTCAGCATTTCATCCAGTTGAGAAGAACAGAGGTAAGAATGCCAAACAGTTTACATGGGTTTTGCTTCTGAAAGCACATAGAGCTGTCGGTTGTGTTGCTTGGCTAGGGAATGCTATTTGGGCACTACTTGGTGCTATTAAGAAAAGATTGATTTTGGGCCAGGGAGTTTCTGTGGAGAATGAGAAATCTGGCAAGGGAAAGCTTCTGTTTAGAGTGATTCTTACATTTTTAGTAATGGCTTTGGCATTTCTGTCTTTTGAAGTGGTAGCTCACTTCAAAGGCTGGCAGTATTTTCAGAACCAGGACTTGCACATTCCACAAACTGCAGATATTAAAGGATGGTTTTACACAGCATACGTTAGGTGGCTGGAGTTCCGTGCAGACTACATTGCACCCACAATTCAATCTCTCTCAACCTTTTGTGTAGTTCTCTTCTTAATTCAGTCTGTGGATCGAATGTTGTTGTGTCTGGGTTGCTTCTGGATCAAATACAAGAAGATTAAACCCAGAATTGATGGGGATCCCTTCAAGTCAGATGATATGGAAGGTTCCAACTCTATATACCCCATGGTGCTTATACAAATTCCTATGTGTAACGAGAGAGAGGTAACAGTCTACTTCTATGTACTTGCTGCTGCATTGTTTATTGTCGATGCACCTATCTAATTTGAAAAGATCAATTTTCACTAACCCCTTTGGATATACTAAAAGATAATTCCGCCCCAATAATTTATTTTTTTATTTATTGTTTTGTTTTATAGTTTAAAAGCCTATATTGAAGTTCACAGTCTAACTTAAGATGTTCCCGCATTAGCTCAAATTCAAAGGAAGGAACTACAATGACAGTAGTCAACTTGCATGATGATATAGGGATTGTTGTTTTGAATTGTATAAATTACCCTCCCCCCATTCGAGGTCATGATGGCTTTTGCTATGATTGTAGGTATATGAACAATCCATTTCAGCAGTCAGCCAACTTGATTGGCCAAGAGACCGCTTGCTGATTCAAGTTCTGGATGACTCCGATGATGGGGGCATACAATGGTTAATCAAGGGAGAAGTCTCCAAGTGGAGCCAGAGAGGTGTCAATATCATTTACCGTCATAGAAAGTTTAGAACCGGTTACAAAGCAGGCAACCTCAAGTCTGCAATGAACTGTGATTATGTGAAGGATTATGAGTTTGTTGCAATTTTCGATGCTGATTTCCAACCAAATCCAGATTACCTTAAGCAAACAATTCCACATTTTAAGGTGGCTAAAATTTTTTTGCTACTTCCTGGTTATTCCATCCAACAACTCCCCATTTTCATAATTAAAGTTCTTTTGCAGGATAATCCTGAACTGGCATTGGTTCAGGCTAGGTGGGCTTTTGTGAACAAGGATGAGAACTTGCTGACACGACTCCAAAACATCAATTTGTGCTTCCATTTTGAGGTAGAGCAGCAGGTTAATGGAGTTTTCCTCAACTTCTTTGGTTTCAATGGCACTGCTGGTGTTTGGAGAATAAAAGCACTTGAAGAATCTGGTGGCTGGCTTGAGCGCACAACTGTGGAAGACATGGATATAGCAGTTCGGGCCCATCTTGATGGTTGGAAATTTATCTTTCTCAATGATGTAAAGGTAACTTTGACTTATTCCAAGCAAATCCTGTGTACTTCATATTTCTTGCGTGCCTACAGCCAAAAAAGACATTTAGTGTATACGTTTGCTAGCAACTATGTGTAATAGTCAAAAGAAATTTATGATTGTTTAGCACTGTCACTAGATGTTGGTTTTAAATGCAGGTAAAAAAATGATAATTAGTTCACAAATAGTTAGGGATGTTATGTTACAATTTTATTGGAAACAACATTCTTTCAGGTCCTGTGTGAGCTTCCCGAATCTTATGGAGCTTATAAGAAACAACAACACCGATGGCATTCCGGTCCTATGCAGCTTTTTCGTTTGTGCCTTCCAGCCATAATAACCTCCAAGGTAGATCTCTTTTCTTTTCCTTTTTTTTGTTTTTTGCATTCAATGTTTCCCTATTTTGAAGGAATCTCGAATATAAGCATTTCCTGATGTCATGTTGCAGATTACATTCTGGAAGAAAGCAAACCTAATATGTCTATTTTTTCTGCTTCGAAAGTTGATCCTCCCTTTCTATTCTTTCACATTGTTTTGCATAATCCTTCCTTTGACAATGTTCGTCCCCGAAGCTGAGCTTCCTATCTGGGTCATTTGTTATATACCTGTATTCATGTCATTCTTGAACATTCTTCCTGCCCCAAAATCCTTTCCCTTCATTGTTCCTTACCTTCTGTTTGAGAATACAATGTCAGTTACCAAATTCAATGCTATGGTATCCGGATTGTTCCAGTTGGGAAGTTCATATGAATGGATTGTCACCAAAAAGGCAGGCCGGTCATCAGAGCCTGACTTGTTAGCTGCTGAAGAGCGGGAATCAAAGGCCATGAGTCTCCAACTACATAGAGGAACTTCTGATAGTGGACTTTCTGAGCTTAACAAAATAAAGGAATGCCAAGAAGCTACCACCAGACCCCCTAAGAAGAAGATGAACAAGATATACAGGAAAGAGCTTGCTCTTGCATTCTTGTTGCTGACTGCCGCAGTTAGAAGCCTGTTATCAGCACAGGGGGTGCACTTCTACTACTTATTATTCCAAGGCGTGTCATTCCTCCTTGTAGGTCTGGACCTAATCGGTGAACAGATGAGCTAGAAAAGATCAGAAAGGATTGTAATACTGGATTTGATTATTACAAACTAGTTAAATAATTAGAGAAGCCAACCAATCTAGATTGCTGCAGCCTGGAGGAGAGTTGGTCCTAGCAGTTCTATTAAAGGTGCCTGAATTTGGCTCTGGTACAAATCATGAAATAAGTTTGTTCTTTCTTTTCTTTTTACCTTTTCCATTGGTTGTTGTCCACAGTACAATCATTTTTCATGTTGTCCTTTTGAATTCTCTGTAACATAAGCATATTCATTCTATTCCATTACAGTGTTTCCCTCATTTCATGTGGTTCATATATGCATCTCTGTGGAATGCCATTAATATGTTATGCTATACCCGAAGTCTGTTCTTAATAATGCTAGATATCATTTTTGGTAAAAATCTCATTGATATCATATAATGCCAACTTGTACTGAAATACCTGAAAGTTTGAGAAATGTGAAGGTTTGGAATGTGGTGTCCAAAAATGTGTACATGCACACTTACTGTTTCTCTGTCCTTTTCCCTTTTGGTTTTCTTGCAAGATCTGCTGCCTAAAAGATCATGTTTATAAACTAAATCTTAATCCCATTTTAGAAATAACAAAAGAAAATAGTGTCGGCAGGGAGTGAGAATTGAGGGTGAGAAAGCAAATAGAAAGTGAGGAGAATGGTTTCATTAATGTGGAAGTTAGGCCTTGGATTTGAAGAAAGAACAAGTATCATGTGAGAGTCCCACATCGGACCCCACAATGTTTTAAATTAATACTATCTTTTAGTGTGACCAAACAATATGCTTTGGGGGTACACGATGGCTATGCCAATATCTGGTCCAGTAATGGTGGGTTACATCAAAGTTGAGCACCTACCTCTCATGCAAATCATGTGGACCAATCTATATACATGCATTTGTTTTCTGCTTTTGAAGCACTTCTTCTGAGTCCTCAATCTATTTATCCATCATAGCCTTTGTATGACCAAGATTTTAGACTCATTAAACGAGTCAAGATGAAAAATTTTAAGTTACCCAATGAATATGTATGATCTTGCCACTTTACCAACCAAGTGATCTTTTACTATATGAAAATTTTCAATTATTCACGGACAAAGGAAGCGTACGTTTCTAAATTTTTCAATTCACTTCCATTTCATTGTATATGAAAAAAAAATAAAAAATCTCTGCAACTGACATTTTCATATAGAATCTTTGATTGAATCTGACTTCAAAGCTGTTTAGGATTTGTAATCATATTTCATTTTGTCTGAATTCTAGCAATAATTGATAGCCGCAGGAGACACTTGTTAGGTAGTGCTTCTACGTCATTAAATACTAAATCGTTGCATGTGGAGACTTAAGTATTAGGATCAGGTGAAAGCGATCTTATAATCAACTGACAGCATCAGCCTTTTTATTATCTGAATGTACTTTGCCTTTGGGTAAACACCTCTTTAGGCCATGTATTCCTTGATTTCTTGAAGAGAATTGAGATTATAAATTTAAAAAAAGGGATAGATATAAAAAAAAATTTGTGTTAAAATGATGAATTTTAATAAAAATAAAAGTTATACATTTTAAAATAAAATTTTTTATCCTTTTTCTTTTACGAAAATGGAAAGAAATTAACCAGATAAGAAATTAAGAAAACTTATGTAACCTTTTCAGCCAGGTAGGTAAATGCATCCATGACACGACCTTCAACTATAAGCTAACTACTGCTTCTATAACCTTTAAATGCTGTTGAGCGTTGACCGTGTTCACCTTTTCTCGAGTAAACCGTGATTATCGTTAGGGATGGTAATAGGTAGGGTTTGGACGGGTATAATAATATCTATACCCATACCCATCAAAAAAATTTATATCAATACCCGTAAATACTGTAGCGAGTACGGGTACAGGTTTATACCCGTTGGTATGGGCATATCCGCAGGTATACCCGTCAAAATTTTAAAAAAAAAATTATTATTTTTTTCAATAATATTCACAGGTACGGATTTATACATGCGGGTATACCCACTAAAATGACATCATTTTGAA
>JANHAO010006040.1:0-21841 GCA_026873985.1 Saraca asoca | reverse complement strand
CAAACCTCACCCAATTAGATCTTGGGAAGGGCTGAAATTCTAGAGTTACCATGAAAATTTTTGAACTTTCTCTCTCTAGGATTCCGACCACATCTTTCACATTCTCACCATAATGGAAGCATTTCCCTACTTAACCACTCTACCCTTAGGTTTTAGTGCAAAGTTCTTGGGCTTAGGCTTGCCATTGGATTTGGAATCTTTCTTCTTTTTACCCTTGCCCTTGCCTTTGCCCTTTTAAACCATCATTATGGGATTAGGCTTTGCCTTTTGCAAATTATGTTCAGTTGTTTTCAACATGCTTAATAGTTTTGTCAGTGGTTTGTCAATTTTGTTCATGTTGTAATTCATGACAAAGTAACTATAGCTCTATAGCAATGATTGTAAAACTAAATTAATAGCTAACCTTAACTCAATGGAAAACCTAAGCTATCAAGGTTCTCAACATTCCTAATCATTTTAAGTACATGAGCCACCACAAGGTTTCCTTCTACCATTTTGCATTGAAACAATGCCTTTGAGACATTGAACTTCTCTTCTCATGCTTGTCCTTGATAAAGTTTTTTAAGATGCACGACCATATCAAAATCATTTATACTCTTGAATTGCTTCTAAAGCTTAGATTTCATGATAGCTAACATGAGGCAACCGACATTCAAAGCATCATCCTGATGTTTCTTATAAGCATCCCTTTCGGCCTTAGGGGCATTTGCAATAAGTGGTTATGGAATGGGCTACTCTATGACATATAGATTTCACTCATGCTTGAAGACTATCTTCAAATTCCTATATGAATCTAGGAAATTTGTCCCAATCAGCTTGTCCTTCTCAAGGGTTGATCACAGTGATAGATTATTTGGTGTGTTTGAAGCCATTAATATCTACAACAGAAATATGTAAAATAAATGTCATGCTCTTAATGATTTAATGAGGTCTTTTATTAGATGTAACTCCCACTATTTTATTTAAACTAATAGTCCTCACTATTAATTTGGAAAGTCACATTGATGAGACTTTCTAGTGGGCCAAGATCCATATTTCACCTAGTCTTGAGTGAGCTTTGGTTGATCACCCAAGTTTTGGCTTTAGGTAGGCAACACTTGCCAATTACATCATATGCAACTCTTGGATAGTTAGGTGAACAATATTTGTTCTAGTCCATCTTATGGACTTGAGCCGAACTTTATGCCTCTAAGCCTTCAATCTTATTGAGATAGCCTAGTAAGTCATACCCAATAATTGAGTTAGATATCACTATTATCTTATCATGTCTTATTAAGATAGACAAGGTACCTTGCTTTGGCAAACCTACTCTATATCGATCGAGGCCTTAATGAGTGCTAGCCATTAGAAGGCATCACAATTTATTACTAACTTAATTTTTTATTATGAGGGATTCATATATATATATATATATATATATTAGATCTCCCCATTATTTACCATTCATACATGTATGCTTATAATTTAACGTATCTTATACATCAAAATAAAGCATAAAGCAAAACGTGACATAGTTATAGCCCATCTACATTGATCCTCCTAAGCTAATGAGAAGATCAATAGGTCAACCTAGGGTAAAGCATCTTCTCCCAGCACCTTTCATGGTTGTCCTTATATGGTTATGACCCGTTTGTCTCCATAGCAATTTGCTCTATGGACAATGGTTGTGCAAATCAAGACTATCCTAATTATATACTATTTTATAATTACATGATAAAAGAGGAAACTCGAGTTACATTTGAGAGGTGTTAGGCGAGAAGAGAATGTACAACCAAAAAATATGAGAAAAGCATAACAGGTAGGTCATATTTACAAATTACAACTATATTTAAAATAAAATGGCAATCTAATCACATTAAGGTAAAAAGGGCCATAACTATGCATGATACAACATATAAAGGCATGCAAATAATCATAAGATATAATTGGATTTGATTTGGTTTCCACTTTTAACTACTTAAAAATTAGAAATCCATTTAAATTGATTGATTTTAGAACGAGGTCTAGATTCAATTTTCCAATTATAATCCCCATTAATGTAAACATCAAATTGTTTTTTATTTACTTTTAATCTCATTAAAATGAAACAATATATATGTATATATATATATATATCACATATATAAATTAATCCAGAACCTCAATCGATTTATATGCATATAATTAATCTAGTAATTAAAACGTATAAAAGCACTTAATCTGATTTATGGTTTTGCAAGTGGTTATGATACCATTACTGGTTTTTGGAGGAGCATGCACAGTGGAAAATTAAAACAAATCCTCTAAAAACCACCAAGGATCCATATAAAGAAATCCATAAATCAGTGATAAGTGTCATACCTTTGTAGCATGACAAAAGATCTTGCTACAAAAACATCGGAATCACAACTGCTTTCATCACTATGTGAACAAATTCAATCGTACCTCTATGATTCTAAATCATGAATGCAACCATAATCTAAATTACAAACTCAACCATGATCTAAATCATGAACACAATTCAACAGAGTTGTGTCTATACAGTATCTACACAAGCTAACCAAAAAACTCCAATCTATGAATGAATTGGATGGAGCAATTCAACTCTCATAAAGTGTTAGCAACTAGATGTGTTTTGGTTCTACCTCTCTTATATTCCTCTTATCTATGCACTAGATTTTTTTTATTAGTCAACACTTCATAAGATTATATTTATAGGCATTCTCTAACCAAAACTCCTTAAGAGAGTTGAATACATTAGACTTATATTACTAGTTGGGACTAATGAATGTTCTCATTAACAATCAGTCCATGTGTAGTATGATAGTTGAAGACATTGGCCTTGGATTATTGGTTAGGTCTAATGAATGGTTGTAGTCAATAATCAGTCCAATTTATCATGATCGTTGAATACATTGGCCTTGAATTATTGGCTAGATCCAATAAATGGTTCTAGTTAATAATCAATCTAATGTATTATAACTTTAGTAAAAGCCAAATCATATTGGCTTTATCCCAATTAGGAGCTCTTGTATAACTAAAAGTCCCAATAATACTACAATAACTCAAATTTTTAACATGCTCTTTGTGTGTGACCTATCACGTTAGCAGTGACTCTAAAATCATATTTTAGAATCATAAATAGTGAATGGTATCTAGCAATACATCACTGCTACCTAAGTGATGAGAATGTCAATGATTCGATATAACCATTCTGTGACTAATGTTTCCATGTAGTCTACTCCCTTTTCCTTGATATTTAGGCCGAACTTGAGGCATAGAATATGCCATCCTCTTTATAGTTCAATCTATGTGTTTCTTAATCCCTAAGTTGACTAACCTAAAACAAATGAGATCAATATCACATATTAACTCATTTGAGCATAATCATGCATTTTGTAGCCATACTCAATCAAGAGGCCTATAGATATCACTCCTCTCATGCAGGAAGGACAAAATCCCATCTAAGTCACTCACATCCCTCTACATGATTAGTAGTATACCCAATAACCAACTTTGTAGGCAACCTTATTGCAAATCACAATAGACAATACCAAAGTATATAATTTCTCATGTAGGGAACCATGGTAATCTCAAGTCAAAGGACCGTATACACCATGGTTACTATGAGAATTGCATATGACACTTGTATAAAAATCCATATAACATTCTTATAGTGGGTTTATCCAGTATACTTATTCTCTAACATATGCCTATATGTTAGTTTGATATCTTATATCCATGACTAGTAAGGTTTGGTCATCAGCCATCATACATACTAGTCTTCATGTATCATTAGTATCCCAATTCACAATAATACTTGACTAGGGACATTTAAGAATAATGTATATAGAAATAACTCTCATAGGGACAAATATTGCTCATATAATCATTTTATGATTGGCTTTTAGGGCATACACCAACATTGTTGACAATGAAAATTGAGTTGTCTCTACAATTCTCAAGCTAATTCTCTTTTTAGCTAAGCATGAGCTAGGTATTTGGATGCACTAACTACTGACTAGTCCCATATCCAATGTCTCATTCCATCGATGTGAGAAACATAAGTCTTATGCATTATTCAGGTACAAGTATCATCTCTTGCTGACAAAACATGCCTGCTTGCAAGTCTCATTTCTTGCTCACAAGTCTGTCCGCATGGTTTCGACAATCTATCATACTTTGCTATGTACTCGGCTATTTAAACAACATTACTTCTCGAACTTGAACTCGACACCTAATTGGTGTCTCCGTGATTACTTAAACATGACACCTGGATGGCATCCGCTACCATGGTTGATTGGATTGAACAAAGAGTAATCTGTCATTTTTGTCTTAGCTTGCACACATTTGTCCTCTCCAAGGTCATTGCCACTAGCTTATCTTATGACTAAGCTCCAGCAATCTCAAAGCAATGTGAGCTTTCAATGTAAGTTGGTCTTCATAACTAACTGAATGTTTCTGCATTCAAGAATATCACAATAAGATATGATAATTATATGTGTTAGGCAGTTGCTCCTTGAACATGCACTATGCCTTCCAGCTTTTTGGAGGACTCCTTATCTTGTTTCGTACATTTTGCTTGATGTGCTTCAAGCACTCAGTTGCAATCACCACTTCTACAAGGCTTTCAACTCTCCTCCTATAGAGTTTCATGGTAGCTTTTTGTGATAAACCATCAACAAAATAGAATACCTTATCCTTTTTAATCATGTCTCTTATATCCAACATAATAGTTGTGAACTTTTTCACATAGCCCTAAACTAATCCTGTCTGTCTCAACTTTCACAGTTTCTATCAATACAAATAGTCCACGTTTTTAAGGTAACACTGCACCTTCAACCCCTGCTTGAGCTTTTCCCAAGTATTGATGTGACACCTTCCCTTTTAAATCTCTTGGTACTTAATCCACCATGAGACTTTAGTGTTGTCTATGAGGAACATAGTAGCTTGGTTCAGCTGAGCTTCTTCAGAAGTTATGCCAGCTACTTAGAAATATTAGTCCATATCAAATACAAAATTCTCAAGCTTTTGTAAATCTCTTTCTCCCATATATGGCCTCAGTTCAAGGATTTTTGCTTTTCCTCTTCACTTTGAGGCACCATACTCTTGCAAACTGTTCTTAATGACCATCATCAATACCTTCACTAAGGCTGCTATGTCACTCATCTCTACACAAAGAGTTAATACAACATCTTTTATCTTATTGCTAAGGTCCTTGATAGCATCCCTCAAATCCTTCTGAGTGTTTTCAATCACAACAAACCACTCACTAACTTATGAAGCATCACTAATCCTTGAGCTTTCGACTCTCACGCTAGCTTTAAGATTCGAAACTTGGTGCTTAAGGGATTCCTAATTTTTGGTCCTTGAAAGAGATCAATGATCTCTTCACTTTCCAAATTTCTTACTACTTTGGCAACTCCTTCAAGATTCTCGATTGCAATATCAATTGCATCAAAACATTCATTGGACGTCTTTTTCTTTGACATAATGACATATTAAAAGGGTATAGTAGAAACAAAGAAGCTTGTTCTCAACCACTCTTTGATACCAAAATGTCACGGCCCAGTAGCTCGATTATTGCAATGTGTAATGCTTGCTTTCTTCATTCAATACCTAAGAATAAGTCTGTCAACTGGTCATATACCATCTTGGTTTTGAAAATAATGGGTAAGGCCCACAATTTATATCACATCAAGGCAAGCATAAGCACAAATACATAACACATAAGCAATTAAATCACATATAAAGGCAACCTAGTCATTCATATTGGCAAACATGATGTGATCATGTAATTCGAACAAATATGGATAAATACGGCAAAAAATGACTAAATTTTATAGGACAATATTTTAATTAAAGAGAGACTACTTCTTTATTCACATTAAAAGCTTCGTTACAGACTCCCAAATGTGTAGGGAGGCTCTTGGCCACACATTTGATCACTAAGACGAGTGCCTCAATGGCCATCTTAAGTCACTAGACACTCCCCCCCTAAAAAACATTCTAAGCTAAAGCCCTGACGACACAAGTAAACATATTTTTTTTGAGTTGACATAAGGACTTTTTTCCTAGGTCAAAAGGGTTCTAATGCACTATAATACATCGATGCAAAGATAAAAATCCAATGATCACAACAATATGCATATCTACTCATACTTGACAAGTTGCCTTAGTCAAAATTACATAAATAGCCTCAAAATGGAGAAAATAGGAAAAATAATCTATGTGTGCCTGTTCTCTTAAATTTGCACCACATGATCTTCTCTTCATGCTTGATTTTTATGCTAAGTTTCATTCAAATTTGAGCACATTTGCTTGCTGAATTTAATCACAAGTCTTGATTTGTGACATTAAGGCAATACATTGGGCTCTATTTCCTTGAGGTCATTTTTGTCTAAGACTTTGCTTATTTTGTTGAAAAATATTTTACGTAAGAATTTACATGAATAAAAATAAAGGACTTTTATATCATCTATATGTTTTGTGATGAATAAAATAATACATAATGTCATGATAACATGAAAAAATAACTTTTGCTTTAGAGAAATGGATGTTGTTTTTTAAAGTAGGAGTTATTTTCTGCCACATTTCTTATATGTAACATTGAACAAATAGAACATTTCTTATAATCTTAAGTTTTTGTAATTATAATCACAAGTAAATATGGGATTTCCAATAGAAGATATCTTCAGACAAAAGAAACAGAGTCTTAATGATTCTTTTTGTAATAGTTTCAGTTTTTGAGATATATTGATTCTTCACAATTATGACATGTTTGATAAGATGAAATGAGAATAAGAATAGAATGATTCATTTTTATATTTGATATAGAAAAATATGTAGGAATGGAATAGAAAAATATTAATTAATAATAATAATATCCTTATAAAAAATAATAAATATCTATTTAATTTAATACTCTAAATTTTAATATAATTAAAATATATTTATATGATAAATAATAAAAAAATTCATATTTCAAATTTTATTGTCAAAACTATAATTAACAAGACGTTTTCCTATAATAAGAGCATAGTACATTTTAATCCATTGATTTTAATTTATTTAATAATTTTATATAATAAATAATTTTTATTTTATAAATAATACAAAAATATATTATTTTAAATTCTATCACTAAAATATAATTATCAAAATATTTCAATAGTAAAATTAAGTATTAAAAAATTGATATTATTTTATTATTTATTAATATAAGAATAATTTTGAAATATACAAAAGATGCAATAAACAAATGTGTACAAATATTATTTCAAAAATAATGGAATGACTCATTTATATTACCTTTAATTGGAGGGAATGAAATGGATAAAAAGCTTGTTTAATTAGTAAATCCTATGAAATGGGAATCGACCATTCCATTAAATGATGGAATCTCTGTTCCATCATAAAATTAATAGGATTGGTCATTTCATTGTGGATTGTTTTTTTTTTTTACACTCTTATCTCTTACCTCTTTGATATATTTTAAAATTATCTTTATATTAATAAATAAGATTATAATATGTTTTTGATACTTTTACTCTTATATTTTTAATTATAGAATTTAAAATAAGATATTTTTAATATTATTTATTATACAAAATTATTTAATATAAAATAAAAATTAATGAATTATAATTTATTAATATATAAGGAGAGTCAAATTTATTTATATATATATATATAGAGAGAGAGAGAGAGAGACAAGCATACTTAAGAAGCAAATCAATGTTATATTACTAATAAATGTTAGAAATTTTTGAAACTTGTCACATTTTTAATATTTTTAAATAAATAATTTATTTTTTTTATAAGAATATTATTATAAGTGATTTTTTTTTTTCATTTCATTCCTACAATATTTTGTTGTACCAAACATAAAAATGGAAAGGAATGTGCATTCCTAACCATATCAAACATAATTATGGAATGACCATTTCATTCCATTCTCATTCTCATTCTATTGCATTCCATCTAACAAAACATAGCATTTAGTTGTTATGGTGATTAAATTGTATTCAATTATATTATCTTGTGTAAGTCTTAATCATTTGTTAAAACATGATAATATTTATTTATACTATTATAACTCTCTTATTTGATGCACCAAACAAGCTATTATTTGCTTCCAGTCAATTAGTTTGAATTATATCACAAACTTGTATAAACAAAATTGAGCCACCAAAGAAGTCAGCTAAAGTCCATTTATGATAAAATTTTGATTAAAGATGAAAAATAATTATTTAAGAAACTAAATAAGGCAATGAAATAATGTTTACCAATGAATTATTAAAAAAATTATCAAGCAATAGTTCTAGATCATTATTCCATTTATCTACCTATTTAGAAATTCAAAATTAAGTTTAAAGTGTAGCATTACCTTTTCTTTTGTTTTATCCAGAAGTTCAAAGTGTAATATTATTTGTATAAAGTATGCTCTTATATTTCTCTCATGATTATATTTGACATCAAGCAGTCAATGGGTACAACATATATAACAAGAGATCAACATTGATTGAGACCCAAAATTGACTTTAGAAAGAAGAAAAATTACAAGAATTTAACTTTTCTTGATTGGCTACATGACAAGAGAATAAACTTTGTTTTAATATATTAGCATATAGTAAATGAGAATTAATTTATGAATTTATACATTAATTTACACTTATTTTATTAAAAAGATTAATTTATATTTTGCTAAAATACATTTTTATTCTTTAATTTTCACACAAGTTTCAATCTTGTTTCGTAAGATTTATTTTAAGCAATTTTGTCCTTTATTTTTTTAAAAAAAATAAAACATGCAATCTTATTTAAGAAGCTAACTCTATTTGATTTTTCAATTGAAATTCTTACTATAAACTTGTACCACCAAATGAAGAGGAATGAAGAGAGAGGAGGGAGATAAGGTGTGAAAATTGCATTGGCCATAACGTAAGAGCTTGTTGATCTCACACTAGAAATTGTTCTGCTATAAGTGTTCAAACTTCAACCTGTCGATTATATTGGGTGATTAGAAGAAATTTTCGTTACAAAACCAAATGGCACTAGCCTTCTAAGTGTGGCTGTGTGTTTTTTCAAAGTTAAGAGACAGAACTGCTCAAAAAAAATTGCATTTTAGCCTTTATTTTTAGAAATTTATACATATTAATTTACATATATTGTATTAAAAAGATTAATTTATATATAATAACTATTCACGTAAATATTAAATAGAATTTTATGATAAATTATACAACAATATTCTATAATCAATTAATGATTACTTTGTTAAGAGTAGTAATATAAATATCTGGTTTAATTATAATTTTGATGTCTCATATATATATATATATTAATTGCATTTAATTCCCTTTAAATAAAATATTTTATTTTGGTTCTTTAACATTCAAACTGAATTGAATTAGATCGAAATTAATAACTTTTATTAAATTTAAGATAGAAAATCTTGATTGGCACATAAATTTTCAACATGACACTAACTAACTTTCATTGGAAGAAAATTAATGAAACTTATGTTATTACGCCAAAATATGTACAAATCACGTAACTCATCTAAGGTAAGGAAACATCATAATTTGGCTATTAGCATCACATGGTCAACTAATTTCCCTCTTGGTAATTACAAACCTAAAGTCTCGTTAGAGCTCTATGTGTTAATTAGAATTTTCAATATTCAATTTGACTAAAGTTATTAATATAGACCAAATATGATCCAATTTATATACTCGAGTGACCAAAATAAAATATTACATCTAAGAGAAATCAAATGCTATTAATTTGTACACTAGGAAGACTAAAATTTTAATTAGCCCTAAATATGGCTTAATTATATTTTTAGTCCTTTAAAATACAAATCGATTGCATTTAATCCCCTTAACAACAAATTTCTATTTTGGTCTCCCTAAAATTAAAATTAAATTAATTTTGATCTAAAATTTAACTTCCGTCAAAATGGAAAACAGAAGTTAATATTAACATTTGGCTTAATTACATCTTTTGCCCCCTTAAAATACAATTCGATCTTATTTGATCCCCTTAAAATCAAATCAATTTTAGTACAACATCTAACTTTCGTCTAAAAAAAAAAAAAAAGCCAGCCAGATTTTAGGAAATAGGAGCACGAAGAAAAAGCTAAGGATGATGGTGAGAGATCATGCCAAAGTTGCAAAAATATGGCTTTTAAGAAAAAGTATTTGTTACTGTGATGTTAAAATAAAAGTATTTCCCACTTTAATGTTGCTTTTTTGGTGGGAAAACGAGAGACGAGCAAAAAGTTGCTAGTGGCAACTTCTTCAAGGCAGTAAACGATGTTATAAGTAACGTTACCCAAGCCATGTGAAAGTAGCCTAACACTACCCAGGCAAAGTTGGCAAAGGCAACTTTGCCCGATAAGGTCTTGTTGCCTTATTAACGTTGCCTAAGCAGTTGGCATGCATGCACAAGGCTACATTATTATTCTGCAAGTTAAAGTTATTCGATGCTACTTCATCATGGGGCCATGGAACCACACATGCAATGTATGCAATGTGCTCCTTCCCCCATGCACTACATGATGCTCTCTCAAATCCTCTCAACCATGGATTTTTTTTTTCTTTTCAAATTTTTCTTCTTTCTATCTCAATTATTCACTTCGTTCAATATTTTTAATATATTCTCTTTACACCCAACTTCTCTTTCTTCATCTTCTCTACTGCAAAACAATCTTCTTCACCTCTTAATCTCCTTGCATTTCCTTCTCCCTTAAAGCTATCATAAGATAAGTCTTGTGTTTTTATTATTTATTACTGAATAAGAAATTAGTTATTGTCTTTTTTTTTATATTGGTATTGTTGATTATATAAATTATTTGAATATAGTTTTTTTGTATTCAAAATTTATTTTTGAATGATTACTTAAATGTTACTTTAAGTAATTATCATGCATTATTTTGTATATATTTTACAAATATAGAGAAAATAATTATCTAAATCAAACCTAATGATAATGGTTTTGTTTTTTTCTCTTGTTAGTAGTAATAGAACATTTGAGATTTTAATACTTGATAGTTTTAAAATTATTAAGTTAGTATCAAATATTCTTTAGAAAGTTACTTTTTATAGGTATAGTTAGCAATTGATTCATGTAAGATGTGTGAGATAGCAAAATAAAATAGGGATTTGAAACAAATATAACATAAAAAAAATGAGATAATTACTTATTGTTAAGATTTGTTTTATTTTTTTTATTAGAATTGTAGTATTTTATTTATTTTGTATGTATGATAATTTTTTTCTTGTGATTTTAGCAGTCCACGTTATAATTTGGATCTAATGTTATCTTTTCATTTGTGTATTTCTATTTGATTATCAATTACAAGTCTTACTACTTAAAGTGCAAAAAAATATTTCTGTTAGAAGTTAAAATAAAGAACTTAATACTTGATATATCTATTTGAAGTTAGATATAATAAGCTAATTTTTTTATAAAAAAATCAGTATTTCATACATTAATATTTGTTGCTTTAGTTTTTAATATTTTTTACGAAGTTAAAAATAAAAATTTTCATTACAAATAACGTAAAAAATTAATTGGACTGTTGAATTGATTTTTTTTAATATTTGATACAATTAAAATTATTTTGATGTTAAAAATTTGTTATGTTAATTTTTAATTTTAATTAATTATTTATTGTCAATTTTTATTTGATTTACTAAAATAATTACTGATATCATTTATTAAGTTAATTGTTGAAAGATTGTTATTTTTAAAATGTCAGAGAGATGTTCTCATCTCTCAAGCCCCAATTCAAGAGAAGGTTCATTACTCCAATTACAACGCCACCATATTTCAGAAATAGTATCATGAGGGGACAAGGTTAATGAACTGAATGAAAGTCAATCTTTAAAATAAATTGTCAAATTTATCTATTATATTAAACACCTTACTTCATATTTCCTTTTATATGTAAGCCTACTGTGTGCTCCACGTCAGAGACTTAGGCCACATTCAGTCCTCTGACCCGCATATGGATCCTTATCTTCAATCATCAAGATTTTATGACATTTCAAGAATTAGACACATAAATGTTAATTGGTCCCTAATCAGCCCACTTGTTGAGAGATGGTGATTGAAGACACATACATTCTACACATCATAAGAAAAAAATGATAATTGCATTCCAAGATGTGGAAGTCCAATTTGGATTTTTTTTGTGGATGGTGAAGCGGTGATTGGCACGACTTGAATGCCATGGTACAGAGTATATTGGATATTGTTAAGCTATATTCCACCAAATGAATATTATTTCATCTACAACCAAAAGCTTAGCTCGACATGGTTACAAGAACACTTTGATGCTCTATTGGATGATGTCGATGAGGAAACCACACAATAATACACACAAGCCTACATATTGAAACTATTAGATGCAATGTTATGTAATGATAAGTTGACCCACTATGTGCATTTGATGTTTTTCACCCTGTTAACTAATTTACATGATGCAGAGAGGTATACTTAAGAGTCTATTGTTTCATCATGGACATATTGAGAATTGTGCAAGTTATCCAAGGCAAAGTGGAATGACATATTGGGATGCATGTTGCTATTTCAAATCTGGGCTTGGGATAGATTCTTTAACATTGCACCAATTAGGAAAGGTTAGTTGGATGTCAACCAACAGAAGCTAATGCCCTTAGCTTTTAGATTGAGTGATGCTTAAGACACAAAAAATAACTCTAAGCCACATTTTAAGTGTGTTTAGGGTTTCATTAGATTGTTTAAGGCTAGAGCAGATATGATTAATTGACTTTATTACATTATTGTAATTTATTTCATGAATTTATATTCCTATTGGTGACACTTATTATGATTATGGGTGGATTATGGTGATAGGTTATGTGGAAGCCTTATATGGCTGATATGTTGGCAACACTACCAGAGTACTGTATAATGGGATAGGAGATTTGGCATTCATGGGTGCTTTTGATATGTTTCCACATTGTTGAGTGCCACAATGTGAATAGAGTCATGAGACAATTTGGTTTTCCATAACCTATACATGTAACTCAAAAGTGGATGACACTTTGCATGAGTATATATTATAGGGTAAGGAATCTTGGGAATATGTTACTACACATGAACAGTGGATTCAACTTTGAAACAATCGACAACAACAAATCTTGTGTGGAATGCCAGTGTCAGGACCACTACACTATATCAATGAACACATGAGATGGTACAAAATGGGAACAAGACGTTGGATTAGTCCAAGTAGTGCAATGTATGATTCAGTGTGTTTAAAATTAATTATATAGATTGAAATGAGAAATAATAGTTAATAATTTCCTTGTTTTGTTTCTATGACAAGTTGATCTGGGAATGGAGTTACAGCAAGTGACCCTTGTTAATGAAGAGAGTGGATTATAGCTTAAGGTTAGACAAATCGACATTGACCTAGTAAATATTATGGATGAGCATCATAGGCTTAAAGTATAACAGACGAACATCCCATCTCCACTATCTGATATTCAAAGGCCAACCCCAATTGTTGGATGTAGACGTTCCTAAACAAGACGTCAACAAAATGATGGAAGTGCTAACAATATAGGTCTTTCAAACATGACACCTAGTCAGACCATATGCTGTGGGCACATCATACACACTATAGGCTCCTTCTTCATCACTATATATACATGTAAAAGAATACACATATGGTGAGACATCATATGCTAAGATGAGTCTATCATATGTACCACAACCTTTTTCTTCATCACTATATACATATGGCAGAAAGCATGCATATGGTGTCATGTCATCTATGCAAGGCCAACAAGGTCCTTTCATAGACAAGCTTTTCCAGCAATTTTTGTAGACATTATTATTTTCATCATTAGCAAGAGGCTCAAACATGTTTTCAGGTTAGTCAAGTTTCTCCCCTTCATCGTATTATGCTAAATTTGGTGTGCAACTTGCAACACCATTTTTAGCATAAGCATATGTAGGGGTGACAGAGCCTCTAGTCAACCCTCTATAGCCAAGTCACCGAGCTCATGGTGCAGGAGTTCATTACGGCACTAGTAGATGTGTAATTAACACTTGGGGCAACACTAAGGCCTATCTAGATGCTGATAATAGAAGCATGAATATGACTCTGATTCAAACTAGTGTGAATATTGTTGTATGGTGTTGTTTTAAAGTGTTCCAAACATTTGTATTATGAATTTTGTTGCATGATGTTGTGCTATTCCAAGCATTTGTATTATGAATGTTGTATGGTGTTGTGATCTATTGTTACTACATTGCTTGTTTAGATATATTTTTAAAAGTAGCTTCAATACAAAGTTATGTATAATAACTAGTAGATAACACACATACAAATGCATACTTAAAGTATGTCACTAGTAATAAAGGGTTCCAATGACACATTATCTAACAATAGCACGCACATGCGAATGTAGACTTAAAGTACAACATTAGTAATAAAGTGATCCAATGACACATTATCTAACAAAAACATGGACACACAAATTCGGACTTGAGAGGAATACATTTCTTCACACATCAAGGCCATAGAAAGGTTGGGTCCCAGCATAGAGGATAAAAAACCAAAACCTCTTTACTTCCTCACGCATGCAAAATAACTTACATATAAAATCATCTAGATTGTGGATTTAGTGCTGCAACTCTATTGGGCCATTGAACACACCAAGTTTCCTGCCCTTTAGCATAACACAATAAGGCTTATCCAATCCCAAATAAAGCAATATGTCAAAAGGCTTCTTTGGTTTGGAGCTACCGACTTCATCATTAGTTGACTTATCTCCCTCATTGTTACATGATGTCTAGATATGGGTTACCTTGGATGATTAGGCCATCTTGCACTCCAAATTCAGTTATAAGAGTTTTTAATAGACATTACTATAACTATTTAAATACATACATGAAAACATTTTACATTGCAACCAATGAAATTAGAAATTAAAATACATATAATAGAAGAAATTATATTGCAACCACTAGTTAAATTAAACATTGTTATAGTGTCATTAATTATGCCTAGAGCTTTCTCCCAAAGTGATAACATGATTTGGACAATGCTTTTGATTATGACCAACACAATAACACAAAGTACAAATTTTTCCTTCTCCCTTTTCTCTATCTCACTTTTCTCCTAAGTCTATCTTAATCTAAATACAAGTTGACCTTGGTCGACTTTTGCCTCTTAGTTTAGAATAATCTGGCAACAATATGGGGCCAGCAACCTATGGCCAATAATCTTGGTAGGGTACTGGGCACCACACATCTCGATATACACTTATAAAAGAGTCCATATGATAAATAGGGTGTATGTACTAGTAGAAGTCCATACGAACAATGTGACAAGCTGCAAGAGCATATAAGCATAGAAAGTGTAACTGTTGGAATTTTCCACAACTGCATGTCTTTTGTCAAAAGTTAACAATATGTGTTACCTCTTTTATTGGTGGGTGCATTAAATTTTATCTCTACTTGAAATATTCCATTAATCCTATCATAAGTAGGCACTAAAAAAGCACTCACCTTTTCAATGTTTTTCTAAAGAGAAACCCTTAAGTCATTTGAATATCTATGCCCAGCCCTAATATTCTCCTTGAGTTCTTGGCCTTGTAATACAAAGTATGCCATCAATTGATAGAAGGTACTTTACATTAATGCAGTGATGGGCAAATTTTGTACTCCTTTAAGAACACCATTTACCACCTTTACTAGATTAGTAATCATGTATCTAAAGCATTGCCCATCGTCAAATGCTTAAACTTACTTTTCTTTCAAAAGTGCCTCCACCCAAAGTGTCGCCTCAATGTTCAAGGACCACAACTTGGCCAGTCTAAGAGTATGCTTCCTTAGTTGCTTCTTATATCCTGTAATAATGATTACAACAATTAAAGCAACACGAGTGAACTTAAAATGATAAGATAAAGTGGTAGGAATGGTTACACATGTTTGTAACATGTCTCTTAAGGGTTGTATTCTTGAGGTACCTATTGGATTGATACAAAACTATGCCATCCAAAGGACTTATACTCAATTGCCGCCATAATCTTATCGTGGCAGTCGAACATTAGGCATAGCCCTTTGGTATGGGTAATGTGTATTTGTAGCATGCCTAAGAACCATAACCAACTAAATTTATTCTTTGCCTCAATAATTGCAAGAGTAATCAGTAATGCTTTATAATTCCAACTGTGTTTGAGTTTCCCATATAAGAAGGTTCTATCAATTTGTAGCATTAGCTTACAAAAGGGTAGTGCATCAATGCAAGATTTAAATACCCAAAATAGTTTCTAAAACTTCACATTGTTAAGATCAAAATATTATCCTTGATATAAATCTCTGGTTTATAATTGCACAATGGTCTCTAAGTTTGCTTATTTCGTTGCCACCAACTATTTTGATAACTGGCAATGTGAGTCATCCCAAACACTAAATATTTGGCTAATAGCCTTTTGTTTTCCTAGCTAAGCTTTCTTGTTGGAAACTTGGTAAAAGAATTGTGATTTTATCGTTTATATTATCTCTACAATAGGAAGGTATGGCATGTTTCTTAGTTGCTCTACACAGCATGAGGTAATAAAATCAAAGTCCAATTGCTTGTGATCTTATGACATGTTGGTAGAGACACAAGTATAGGGGCCATTATATCTTTTGATAACCTAACAATCTTTTTCGAATTATAGCTTTCCCTAAGCTACTAGTTGCTGTCCATATCATATTTTGTGCATTGCACATCTACATATAACAGTTATGAGTCTTTGGTCCTATAATTTTAGTGCCTACTAATCAAATATTGTTTCAAGGCCAATAGAACATCATCTTTGCTCTATAATTCCAAACTAGCATAAACTCTTAGCCATCAGTCTATGTAAGATTTTCAAGCATTTTGTGATCACGTTTATCTAGTACTTCCTAATTTATATACGAGATATGTGATGCTAGAGCTACATATGATGGTAGAGGTTTTGCAAGCCTCTCATCCTCCTTATCTTTGTAGCTATCTAATGATGGTTCATCATCATCCATAACATCTTCTTACAGGCGGTCTATGTTGGATGGGTCTGGATACTGCTCGTTTTCACCTTACATTAAAGTGCCTACCACACTAACTCTCCCTTTATAATTTCCAATCAACCTTACATACCTTCTAAACATGACCATTTTCATCTTGTAACATGAGTAATGAACCATGATTTAGTGGGCCAGCAATATTATAGACAATATGGCAATAACATTGTTGAGAGAACATTTCCACGAGATAAGAATCCAAATTTATTATCTTAGGAGCATTATTTTCAAGTTAAGATGTCATACTAATCTCTTCATTTTCTACTATATTCTCCATTTTAAACTCAACATATAATGTTACTAAGGTTAGGAAATTAATCATGACAGTAAAACACAATGCTCACATCATCATCATCAAACAATCTAAACCCCTAGTAATGCATAATATGGTGACACAATGTGGGAAACCTATGTGTAATGGATGAGACATGTCTCTCGACTCCTACTTTTAACTTTGACCGAAAGGCTTTTGGATCTAAATATTCAAAGGTTAATTCTTCATGACCATTGTACATTTTCTCATTACTGTAAATAATTACAATTAATGGTCTAGACATTTTTTAATCTAAACATTCATTGTAAAGTTAGTATGAAATAATTGTGCAATATGTCACAAATAATACCTTTTCTTTTAAAAAAAAATGTTATAGAAACTAATAAATGTTTTCCATGAAAAAAATTAATAAATCAAGATTTTCATTTTCAAGACAACATGAAAAATTCACAAAAATAAAATATCATGCAAAGACTAAATATAAAAGATATTATTATTTTGCTAAATACTATTCAAACCATCAATATGTTGCTCAAAAAATCCTATTTCACTAACAAAGTATACATATAATATCTATTCTTTTAGAAGCATAAAGAATATGTATAAAATAAAAAATATATATTATCAAGCATACATACTAAACATATAAAATAATATCATGAAAAAATATAGAACATAGCATACAAAGATGGTATTATGATCGGAGCAACGAGACTTCTTTTAGACCAGGGTTTAGGATATAAGTGTGTTTATTCGACGTTTTAATAATAACAATCCTTTAATAATTAACTTAATAAATGATATTAAAGATATATACCATTAATTATTTTACTAAATTAAAAAAATTGACAATAAATAATTAATTATAATTAAAAGCTAACGTAACAAATTTTAACATGATAACAAATTTTCAACATCATAGCAACAACATCAAAAGTATTAAATACTAAAAAAATCAACTATGTTGTCTATTTAATTTTTTATGTTATCGGCAATTAAAATTTCTACTAACTTCATCAAAAGTATTAAAAACTAATTTAACAAATATTAATTTATGAAATACTAAAATTTTTACTGTATGAAATACTAAAAATTTAAAAAATAATAACTTATCATATTTTAACTTCAAACATATGTATTATGTATTAAGTTTTTTATTTTAACTTCTAACAAAAAAAAATTTTTACACTTTAAATAGTAAGGCTTGTAATAGATAATGAAAAAAATAGACAAATGGAAAAAAAAATCAGATCCAATTTGTAATGTGCATTACTAAAATCAGAAGAAATAAATTTGTCATACATACAAAATAAATAAAATATTACAATTCTAATAAAACTAGTCTTATTAGCTAGTTACTAATTATATGTACAAAAAATAACTTTCTCATAAATATTAAAAATTAATATAATAAATTTTAGTGTATGAAATATTAACTAGTTAACTAAATAATTATCTCATTCATTTTTTTTTTTACATTATATGTGTTTCAAATCTCTATTTTATTTTGCTACCTCACACATCTTACATGAATCAATTGCTGACTACAACTACAAAAAGTAACATTCTAAACAATATTTGACACTAACTTAATAATTTTAAAATTATCAACTACTAAAATCTCAAATGTTCTATTACTACTAACAAGAGAAAAAAACAAAAACCATTATCATTATGTCTAATTTATATAATTATTTACTCTATATTTGTAAAATATGTATAGCATAATGTATAATAATTATTCCAAAATAACATTCCAATATTCATCCAAAACAAATTTTAAATATAAAAAATTATATTCAAATAATTTATATAATCCACAATACCAATACAAAAAAAAGAGGACAGTATCTCATTTCCTATTTGATAATAAATAATAAAAATATAAGACTTACCTCAAGATAGCTTCGAGGGAGAAGGAAATGCAAGGAGACTAAAAGGTGGAGAAGATTGTCTTGCAATAAAGAATATGAAGAAGAAGAGATTGGGTGTGAAGAGAATATATTGGAAAGTTTGAATGAAGTGAATAATTGAGATAGAAAGAAGGAAAATTTGAAAAGGAAAAAAATTACAATTAAGAAGACTTGAGAGAGCAATGTGCAATGCATGGGAAAGGAGCACACGTTGCATACATTGCATGCATGGCCATATGGCTCCATGATGAAGCAGCACCACACAACCTTAACCTGTAGCACAGTAATGTAGCCTCATGCACACATGTCTACTACCTAGACGGCGTTGAATAAGACAACGCGACCTTACTGGATAATATTGCTCTGCCAACATTACTTGGTGTAACAAATCAAGATTTGTGATCAAATTTGACAAGTAAATATACTCAGATTTAAATGACACTTGACACAAAAATCAAACATGAAAAAAAGATCATGTGGCACGAATTTGAGAGAAAATTCACAGATAGATTATTTTTCTTATTTTTTCCTATTTTGAGGCTATTTATATAATTTTGACTAAAGTAACTTGTACAATGCAAATAAATAAGCACATGTTTGTATTCCTTAGATTTTTATCTTCGCGTTGATATATTTTGGTATATTAAAACTCTTTCGAACTAGGAGAAAAGCTCTATGTCAATTTGGAAAAAGTATATTTACTTATGTAATTAGGACTTTGGCTTAAAATACTCTTTAGGGGGAATGTTTGATAACATTAGGTGGTCATCAATGTACTAATCTGGGTGATCGAGTATGTAGCCAAGAGCCTCCTCTACACACTTGGGGGTCTATAACGATGTTTTTAAATGTGAATAAAAGAAGTAGCCCATTTTTAATTGAAATATTATCCTTGAAAATTTATTTGCTTTTGAATAAAAAGATCTTTTGACCGCATTTATTCATATTGCATGAACATATTATGTTTATCAATTTGAATGACTTAGTTGCCTTTATATGTGTTGATAGTGTTTTTAGGCTGGCAAAAGGCCCAGCCAAAGGAAGCCTTCCTCAGCCAAGGGTAGCTGGGCACGCGAAACGAGGAAGAGACAAGAGCAGGGGGCTGATTGACAGGAAGTCTACAATAGCCGAATAATAAAGTTAGCCTTTTGTATATAGGCTCTGGGTGATAAAATAAAAAGGGGGAGCTCATTTTGAGAGGGGGGATACTGAGGAAAAATAGAGAACTCCATAGAGAGAAGAGAGAGTTATGAGAGAATGAGCCACGGAGCTCACTGAGAGAGAAACTCTTGTATAACTGTGTAAACAGCAAACATTTCCTGGCAGTAACACTCAACCGTGGATGTAGGGGTCTGAAGAAGGACTTTGGCCAAACCACGTTAAAAAAAAAACTATGTATTTCTGTTGTTCTTCTTCCTCTTCCTGCTGTCTATTTCTGTCTACTCCATTTTCAACCAATCTGTAGCTTGAGATAACAAGAATTGTACGGTTGACCAGATTTTGGTGTCAAGAATATGTGATTTGATTACTTATGTTTATGATTGTCTCAATGTAATATAAATTGTAAGTGTTACCTGTTATTTTTTAAAATTAGGACGGTGTATAACTGATTGGTTGACTTATTCTCAGGTATTAAGTGACTAAGTATCAAGCGAAGAGAAATTAAATATCATACATTCCATCAATCGAACTATCAGACTATGACACCTGGGTGATGTCATGCTACTTTCACATGGCTTGGACAATGCTACGTATAGCAACATTTATTGCCTTGAAGAAGTCATCACTAGCAACTTTTTGTTTGTCTCTCATTTTTTCACCAAAAAAAAAAATTAAAGTGGGAAGTACTTTTATTTTAACATCACAATGACAAATACATTTGTCGTTAACATTTGGTACAGCAAAAAAGTCCAAAAATGAAGGGGATAAGGAAGATGGGAATAAGTTTTGAAGGAAAAAATAAGGGAAAAATAACAAAATCTAATAATATTAATATTAATTTCTATTTTTTATTTGGACGAAAATTAAACTTTGAACAATAATTAATTGGATTTTATTTTTAAGATGATCAAAATGAAATTTTATTTTAAAAAAATGTGATTGATTTATATTTCAAAGAGATAAAAATATAATTAAGCCAATATTTTCATTCATAGCAATAGCAATATACAGTACAAGGCAGAGCCTTGTCTCCCGTTTGCTCCTGGATATCCATAACGAGGAGTAGAATATTTATCCTAGACGCCGAAAGGCATGGAATTCCTGCTCTTAATTAAAGGAAACAAAGGATCAAAGCAGAAAATTAAAATTGAAAAATGACAGGTGTCAGAATTTTTGGGTTCACAATTAAACAAATCTTTATTTGAAATTCGAGTCCCTTTTTTTCGAACAAATTGGTTAATTTGTATATTCTAACATATTTTCACAACTCTAGTTATTATAAATAAAATTGTAAAATTATAAAAAATATATAAAAAAAGAATTAAAAAAAACATATATCAAGACATATTATGTCAATTACATGCTAAAAGAATCGTATTAACAAAGAAGTTGAAACTCAACTACACAGACGCAGACAGAA
>JANHAO010006039.1:0-21847 GCA_026873985.1 Saraca asoca | reverse complement strand
GGAGGTTACAATGGTAATTATATATGCAGTAAATCTATTACATCAGCATTTAATGTACAAGATAGAATATACAGACTAAATCTCTTTTTTCAACTACTGCATATTGTCTTCTATAGGCGAGCCCCATTCGACCGTTGGAGCAAGACATGACTTAGTCTTCTGTCTGGCGAGCCTTCAGGTCATAGGTTATGCTTTATTAACCAAGTCACTTGCCTGACCCAAGGAATAGGGAGGTCGAGCTCGCTTCTTTTTGTATGAGCTCGGCCTGATGAGGTCGCACGCTATGCAGCCTGATAGCAGAATGATTTTGGACGTTCTTTGAGCTGGTCCTCTAATTGATTTCGGGCTTCTCGCGAACTCTTTTGGTCCGAACCAATTTCAATATACAACATAAGCCCCCAACTCTCAGCTCGCTTAGCGGGCTGGGAGTTGAAACTCTTTGGTTCCCGATTAGTCAAAGTCTTTTCCTGATACTGTCGTTTCGTCTGTTCCAAGCCGTGCTTTTGGTAGCACATGTCCAGTGACTATTGTTGTGCCAACTTAGCCTTTTTCGAGGCTTATTAATGATGATGGTTAGGGGAAAGGTTCCAGATCTTTCGGTAAAGATAGCCCCAGTTCTATATAAGGGAGAGACAATCCCTTTTGATTCTGCGCTTGAGCAAACTATGCGCTTGAGCAAACTATGGAGTTCTTTGATGAACCTCCACCATTTTCGGCATTTTGGCCTTCCTCAGAGGCATGTATAGTCTACTGCATAGATGACTTGGAGGACTTATCTTCCTCAATAACATGGAAGGATATCATATAGATCCCAGACTATGTCCTCTCAGCTTCGCCGTGAGGCATTTGTTAGACCGGCCAAGCTCTTGGGGCTTCTTGGTTAGCTTCCTTCAGGAGGAGTAGGCGATCAAAGATGAAGGGATGCAGCGTTGCCGCTGATTGTTCATTGGAAGAAGAAAGCTGCGGCACACGGTCCCTAATAAGTTGAAGTGCGGCCCTTCATGGCCGATCCTTCTTCTTAGTCATAGGTTTTTTCCTTTATATTTTGCTTAGTCTATATCCAAAGCTTTCTGATGTAAATCTGCCTCGTTGAGGTCTTTTGATGAATAAGATTTCTTTTCTACAATTTCTGTTTATTTTTGCTTTCTTTTGTAAATACTTCGGTTTGAACCATCTATGCGACCTGCATGTAGTCAGAAGATAGTATGAGTTACAAACTAGAGCGATATCGTGCTCGAGCCGATCTTGTGGCTAAATGAATAAACACATTAGTGTGAAAATTGTTAGATAATAAAGTAAGTTCACATGGGAGCTGCGAAATTAATGAGTGAGTGATCTCGTGTTCGGGCCGATTTTGTGGCAAAACAGATAAGTGTGCATAAGAGCTGTAACTTAATTGAGTTCGCATGGGAGCTGTAATTTTGACAAGTGAGCGATCTCGTACTTGAGCCGATCTCGTAGCCAAATAGATAAGTGCGCATGAGAGCTACGACTTAATTGAGTTCGCATGGGAGCTGCGAATTTGACAAGTGAGCGATCTCATGCTCAGGCCGATCTCGTGGCCAAATAGATAAGTGCGCATGAGAGCTATGACTTAATTGAGTTTGCATGAGAGCTGCGAATTTGACAAGTGAACGATATTGTGGCGGGGGCGATCTTGTGCCTAAATAAAAGGGTGATCGATCTTGTGGTCGGGGCGATCTTGTGCCCAAATTAAAGGGTGGCCAATCTTGTGACCGGTGCGATCTTGTACCCAAATAAAAGGGTGATCGATCTTGTGGTCAGGGAGATCTTGTGCCCAAATAAAAGGGTGGCCGATCTTGTGGCCGGGGCGATCTTATGCCCAAATAAAAAGGGTGACCGATCTTGTGGTCGGGGCAATCTTGTGTCGAAATAAAAGGGTGACTGATCTTGTAGTCGGGGTGATCTTATGCCCAAATAAAAGGGTGGCTGATCTTGTGGCTGGGGCGATCTTGTGCCTAAATAAAAAGAGTGACTGATCTTGTGGTCGAGGCGATCTTGTGCCCAAATAAAAGGGTGGTCGTTCTTATGGTCGAGGCCATCTTGTGCCCAAATAAAGGGGTGTCAGTCAGGCAAATCACCAGTTTAGAAGAAAATTTAATATCAGTAGTTGTATTCAAAATATTTATACAATTTACAAATAAGTACAAGAGTTTAAAAGATCGTCCTGATAGTAGGAGATTGCTCTTGCTCGGTGTCCCATTGGGATAATCCATGCTGTTGCCTGGAGCGCTGCACAACATAGTCATGCAAACAACCTCTTTTGATGAGATCCTCAATAGCATCTCTTAGTGCCCAACACTCTGAAGTGACGTGCCCGAACTCGTTATGATATGCACAAAATTTTACTTGGTTGAGTGTGGACTTGCTGGGAGTCTTCAAGGATGGAGGCTTTCCGAAGTCCTCCTTATCCCTTTCCATTGCAAAGATCTTATCCTAAGTGTCTGCCAAGATGCTATAGGTGCTGTGGCGAGCTTGGAATAGGGGTCGCTCATTCTTGCACTTTTTAGTGAGTTGGCACTCAAGGTTGTCATTTTTGTTCCCACGGTTATTTCTTTTCTTGCTCGGGGCTGAACCACTTGTTTCGATTCCCTGTAAGCCGAAAGTCTCGTCCCACCTGACTTGTTTCGCGGCCTGCTCATAGAACTCACCCAGGTTACCAACTAGGGACTTGTACAAGCTCTTGAATAGCTTTCCATCCCTGTGGAGTCTCACCTAGATGGCAGCCAGAATAGCTTCATTCGAGGGCTTCTTAATATTATTGACTTCGCGCCTGAAGTGAGCAATGTAATCTTTTAGTGTTTCCTTCTTGCCCTGGAAGATCATAACGAGGTGGCATAGAGGCGTGAGTTGCTTCCGCAGTGCTCGGTATTGATCAACAAACTTTTCTTGACAATCTTCCCAACTGCTTATACTGCGAGCTGGGAGGCTCCTGAACCACATTTGGGGAACTTCACCCAAGGTAGCAAGGAAGACACGACATCTGATCAAGGGGTTACAGGCTTGTAGATCCATCTGGATGCTAAACAAGTCTAAATGGTTATGCGGGTCGATGTCTCCGTCATACAGCGGAATGGCTGGAACTTTAAGCTTGCATGGAAGGGGCTCCTCCATGATCTCTCTAGAGAAAGGGGTTTGCTCCCCAAAGCGACCTTGGTCACTCTGACTCTGAGGATGCTCCTCCAAATGCTTGACCCTCTGAAGGAGGTCTTCCACCAAAACATCCAAGAGTCTTTGGCTAAAGACTTGGTGGTTTAGTTCACCGCTCTGATCATGTGGATGGCGATGTGAATTCTGCTCCTAGTTGGCCTCATTGGAACGTTCAACCTCGGGTACGACAGCTTCAGCCCACCCCTGCACGTTCTGGGCTTGTGCTTGCACTAGCACCATAACCATTCTAGTCAGCTCTCCCATCATGTATTCAAGTTTCTCCTGGCGATGGAGCCAAACTTGTGCTTCATCTGTGCCATTGGCAGCAGGAATTGGTTGCACCGGGCTAGCCGAAGGGATGCCAGCGGTTACGTCAATGACAGGGGCAGTGGACAAATCCGTCATCGAGACATGTCCGTCTGGAGTATGGCGCTGCACATTAGAGGCTTTGGTGGCTCTTCCTTTGGCCATTGCAGTAGGAAAAGAACCAGAATAGGTGAGATCCCCACAGATGGCGCCAAAATGTTGACGTCGAATTTTGGTAATGGTCCAAACTCCGGCCAACGGGGGGATTCTTCGGGATCTCTAACCTCTAATCAGTTTAAATATAGTAGAAAAGAAAGATAGTCAAAGAAGAAGAAGGGAAGAGCAGAGAAGGAGGCACAAGGTTTAACGTGGTTCGACTAAATCCAGATATCACCAGACCCTACATCCACGGTAACGTGTTATTGAGGTAATACAGATACAAAGTTACAGCACTCAAGTTATTCTGCTTTAGTAGAGTTTCTGTCTATGTTCTCTCAATCTCTCTCTACAGAAGGCTCCTCCATCGTATTTATAAAGGAGAGGAGGTTACAATGATAATTATATATGTAGTAAATATATTACATCAGCAATTAATGTACAAGATAGAATATATAGACTAAATCTCTTTTTTCGGTTACTGCAGATTGTCTTCTACAGGCGGGCCTCATTTGACCGTTGGGGCAAGACATGACTTAGTCTTTTGTCCAACGAGCTTTTAGGTCGTAGGTTATGCTTTATTAACCAGGTCGTTTATCTGACCCAGGGAATAGGGAGGTTGAGCTCGCTTCTTCATGTATGAGCTCGGCCTGACGAGATCGCACGTTATGCGGCCTGATAGCAGAATGATTCTGGACATGCTTCAAGCTAGTCCTCTCGTTGATCTCAGGCTTCTCGCGAGCTCTTTTGATCTAAACCAATTTTCATATACAACATCTCCATTAATAATTTAAAAAAGACTTTAACCTTTTAATTATTTCTTAACATGTAAGTTCTTTTTTTCTTCTAAAAAATATGAAGATAATTTTCTTATATAATAAATAAATATTAATAAATAAAATTTGATGTAATAAATATGACAAGTCAATAAAAATAAAGTTTAGTATATAAATTTAATAAAGATGTATAATTTTATGAGTTAAATTTAATATTAATTAATGATAAAAATTTAATTATAAATTATTTAAATTTAAGATATAATTATATAAAATAAAATTTTAAACACTAACATATAAATTTAATAAAATTATAACATCTAAAATTGCTGTCAACTAATTAAAATCAAGAATTCCTTGCGCAAGTTTATAAGTTAGGGAGGCCATTCACCACCACTCATCCGTACAGATATTTATGAGAAAAGATATGGAAATGCGCACAGTGGCGGTGGAAACCTACAGTTCAATTACATTGGCCCACAACGACAAGGACAACGAAGCAAGCCCACGATTTGACAACCACGTCATGGTAGTGCCGTTTGAAACATTGCTGTAGTATGATATATTACTTAACGCGCCAGAGCCAGCCAATCAATCATAATTGTAATTCCCATTCAATATATAAATAAATAAGTAAAATTTAAATAAATTTTCTTTTTCATTTTTAAAATTTAATTTTTCTTATTTTTTTTAATTTAAAATATTTTTTTATCAATTTTATTTATATAAAATATTAATTTATTCGATTTCATCCTTTAACAGATGAAATCAAACAAATTAATTTCTATATGAATAGTAATTAAATGGATAAAATCATATCAATTAATATTTTATAATAATGAAATTGATAAAAAGATATTTCATAAAAATGAAGATATAAAAATTAAATTTTATATGGACAAAAAAGGGATTTACTTATTTACTTATAAAATTTTTACTTATGTGCTTCTTTCACAAGATAATTCCTATTAATCATTTTAGCTTTTTTTGTGTGATTTATGAAAAAAAAACTATTGATATTTAATAACCAATGTAAAGAATATTAGTTAAGGAGTATTTATTATATATTTGAAAGTTATAATTTTAAAATATAATTTATGATATTTATTATGTTTTTAATTAAAATAATATAATATTTTCTTCATGCAAAGGACAAAACTACTTTAACAAAATTGATTAATGTTTAAGGTTTTAAAATTTAGTAATTAAAGTTTAGAATTTAGTGATTATAATTTTAGAGTTTAGTATTTACTATTTTAAAGTTTAGTGTTTAGTTGTTAAAACTTATGATCAGAGTTTTTTTTTAAAATTTTTTGAATTAATAGTTTAATTTCTAGAGTAAAATTAATAAAGGATTAACGTGAACAGACAATGAATTAAATAAAAATACATTAATTAATTCTGAAGAATTGAAGAACTTTTATGGTATCAAGTATGAAATGCTTATTGACATTCGTAACAAGATATTGACATTAATCTTGGCGCTCATATCAATAAATCAGAGGGCGATCGAATTAAAACCCAAGTGAGGGGGGCGGACTGGGGGAGCTTGACTGGAGGGTCACAATCACGTGAAGCTATGGCATTTAAAAATACCATTCGCTCAACCCTGCCCCAAGAGGGCTTTTTTACTTGCCTGGGATCACGGATAAACTTATTTTCTTGTATGGTGTCAGACCAAAATTAATTTTGTGGGTAGGCGAGAGGTTAGTGTTGCCAATGCTATCGGGAAAATTATTTTTTTAAGTAAAAAAAATAGTAAACATGAATAGCAATAACGTTTATTGCTTTTTTTATTTTTTTATGAAATTATTTTTTTAATTATTATTGTTTCATATTTTCAGATAAATATTTTTTATCAAATTTTCTTTATTTAATAAACAATAATCCTGGTATTGATAAATAGTCACCTGAGTCACTGTTTATGAATATTGTCAAACAGTGACCCGGGTCAATGTTTATCAATAATGACTGATGTGTGGTTACTGTTTATAAATAGTGATCAGTGAACAGTAACCCGAGCCCCTCCCATTCTATAAATATAACCTCATTTTTTTCTTCTTCCTAACATTCTTTCTCATTTTTTTGATTCAAAATTACAATCGGGATTCTTCTTCATCTTCTGTTTTCACAAGTTTTTGAGATTAGTTTTTATACTCTTATTTATCATTATGTATTTTACAAGAATCTATTGAATTTATTTATTTTTCCGCAGTTAAGTTTTCTTTTACATGATTATCGAAATGTTAACTTGAATAATTATTATGCATTATTCAATGTAGATTTTTTTCATGAGAAATAAATTATCTATCCTAGCTGAGTAGTGAATAATATTTTAGACTGTAAATTATTATGTTATCCACTGATATCTATGAGAAAATTAATTTTCTTATAGATATCAGAATTATAAATGTGATAATTTAATAAGTAATCTTTTGTTTGAAAAGTGTAGATAACATAATCGTAATTTTCTAATTAAATATGAGCCTATGCTAGATTTGCCACTGAAAATATTGTAGATGAAGTCTGATTAGTCGGTAGGCAAATGGTAAGCTCTTATGTAGGGATTTGCCAATGCAAGTTGAATTTTATATTTAAGTGCATGCTAGGCCAAATAAAATAAATGACAAAATTCTAACACATGCAAATAGTGTACGAAATTGTAAATGTTTATGTTGGTGCGAGGCCCCCGTAATGAACCTCGTCGGGAAATTAATATAGTATAACATGTGTCATAAATTTTTTTGTATACGGCGATTGTGTTATTTATTTTATTTTAAGTAGTTAGTAAGATTCTTTCTATAAGTATTTGTTTTACAAAAATTAAATTTTTATCGAATTAAATAATAGAAATCTTAATTGTAAATAATATAAACAATCAAATAGATTATTTGTTTTAGATATCTATAAATGAAGATGTTGTCTTGATTTGTATTATATTATAGATATTTTTCATATAAAAATAACATGATCTATCTTACATGTATAATAGTAGAAATATTTTTTTCCTCTCTACTACATAAGTTAAATTCAAATCTGTCTTATCTTTTCACACGCTTGAGCGGAGGCGTTCGGTTCACTATATATCATCCACTCAAAAAACATGGATTCTTTCCTTTTCACACGCTTACATGAAAACCTCTAGTTTACATAATCTTTCGATTTGAGAAAAGTGTATATTTTTAGGAATGTAATTCCTTGAAACATGATATTCCATGATTTGGCTCATTGCAAATATTAATAATAATAATAATTAATTGCATTTTTGCTGTCAGAGTCATTGTCTAGTCTAATAATTTTTATAAAAGATGAAGGTAGACACGAAAGCCTCCGCTCATTTTAAAAGGAGAATATTCTGCTTAAAACTCAAATAAGAGGCCTTCGACTTAAATTTAGGATCTATCCTAAATTACAAAGAACCTCACACAAAGTAAGAAAGAAAGCATATGTTATATCTTATCATAAAAAAAAAAGAAGGTAAAATCAACCTTAAGTAATTTATCTTAATATTACGCCTTGTTTAGAGTGCGCGAACCAAAACTCCATACAGAATTGTTTCTTTCATTTAGAGCTACACTAAATGAAAATGAGGTTGTCATTCAGTGATATCCTTGTAATATCCCAATTTTTTTCTAAGGAAGCCCATAAAAATTTTCTAGAAATATTTGAGGGATAATTATATTTTTAAATAAATAAAAAGAATCTTTTAATATATAATAACTTGATAATATTAATAAAAAAATTATAGAAGATCTATGTGAATCTAATTATATCTCTGGATATCTTTTAAGTTGAATTAATTTTTTGTAAGTTTTCTTTGAAAACCAATATCATTTGATATAATAGTAAATCATTTAAATAATTTGAGATTAAATTGAAATAACATAAAAAAATTATTAATAATACTCTGACATGAGTACAAAATATTGTGATGTGTCGTATGCAACTAGATAAAATAATTAAACATCTTAAACATTCTTCCACTAGAAATGAGCATGTAAATACGGTAAATAAGAGCGGTGCAATATATGCACTAAAATGTACTTTGTTAGTTTATAGTTACTCCTCATGATTTTTTTTTATTTTTTTTAAGATTTTGAGAATAATGTTTGCTTCCTCATAATTCCTTTCCAGTAAGCTTTTCATTTTTATTGTAACCCCCAAAATTTTCAAAATTGTAAATTTCCATTTGAGTCATTTATGTGATTTTTCTTAAACTTTTAATTATATATTATATTTTACAAAGACATTTTTCTCTAGGAAGACTTAAGTCTTTGTCTTCCTTATTTTTTATATAAGCTTCATTTTCCAGTTGATGAACACTTCAATTCTAGTAGCTAAACATGGTGGCTGGAGATCAACCTGCAACAAAGTTTGAGTGATCAAGACCACGAAAGTCCTTTTGATACTTAAGTGGGAGAATATTCAATATAAGAGTGAAGTACTCAATAATGAAGAATTGAGTCCATACGTAAATATTTATAAATGATCAGAAGGGATAGTAAAGTCTTTTACAATGTTAACAGATTATGCGTTCTTAGTTGGCAAAACTGCAAATCAAGACCACATGAGAGATATGAGGTGCCACGTGTCTTCATATAGTTGGCTTGTTGATTCTACATTTATCACTAGCCCCACCTCTTAGTCTTAAGCGAGTTTCGATTGAGTGTTCTAATAATGTTTTGATAACTTTCCAATCATTCATGATCTCCAATAAGTTATTTAACCAATTGATTTGGTAAATATGTGCATTCCAGGGGCCATTTTTGGTCCACTTTTTTCTTATTCATAATTCCATTAAATACTCATTTGGGCCTTAATCAAACCTTTGTTTGGATGTCCTTGGGATGTATACCCCTAGCATGATTACCTGAAGCCTAACAACCATAATCGAAATGACTTGAGAAATTAATGCCATGATCCTTATAAGAATTTATCTAATCCATTAAAATCCTTTAATCCAATCCATTTATTTAAAGCTTTCTTCACTTATAAAGTTGTTATTTTTTCCCAAATCAACATTTTTGCATTCCTCAAATAACATTAGAGTTTTCTTATGATCAAGTCTTTCTTCATGCTTCTTAAAGACACTCTTGTTGGTACTCTCAACTCAATTTTTCAAGCATTTCTTGTAGGCATTCCCTTATCAATTCTTCCATTGTTTTAGTTGTTTATTGCTTGTATTTTATTTTCTTCATATGGAGAAATTCAAAAGAGTCTCCCTTAAGTTTCGTGTGGTAAATTCTTATCAATAGTTATCAAGGCTAGTTCTTCCAAAATTGCTTTCTACAATGTCATAGCTCACTAGGAGCCTAGCAAGGATAAAGATTTAGATTGGGTAAACCCTGAACTTAAGAACATTAGTGTCATTGAACCTTGGGATTGGCTAAAAATTTTGGATAGCCTTTGAAATGACCATTATAATGAATATGATCATCCAAAATAAAATTTTTAAATTGTTGATGAAAAGGACACTATTTGTAGTTATAATCCAGAACAATTCTTTATGTTCTATGGTTGTATAATAAAAGATGTTAGAGCTTTACCTTCTTTTTCTTTGTTTTGATAAGTAGTTTTTAAAATTTATGAATATGTGTTCTACCCATTTAACATTTAACACTTGAGTATTCTTAGAATTATTCAAGGCTATTTGGAAAGCCAAGAATCTTAGAAAATCCATTTCTATTTTCTTTTACCTTTTTATCTATAACACAAAAGGATCATAGACTTGGATCTACCTTACATTGCAAGCCTATTAGATCATTTTTGGCAACCCCCATTCTAGCATTCATATTTGGAAGGAATCTTTCTTTAGAGTGTCTTCAAAAAGTGGTTTTCACTATTGGTTAAATGACTAAAGGGAGCCATTATTTCCCATCATCTGGTCAAGGCTCCATTTTGCTCCAAATAGAATGGAAAAAGAGAAATATTCAAAGGCTGATCATTAGATCATTAAAACTTCCGAAGAAAGCAATCCTTTAGACTTAAAGGCTATGCTAAGTGTTTTTAAAGTCTTTGACCTTGTTGTTCTTATTTTATTCAGTCATAAATACATTTATTCTATCATCTTATGGTTGATCGTAATTTCCATTTTGTTTAGATTGCCATCTAAAAAAAAAAAAAGAAGACATGTCAAACCTTGCAAAACTTCATTTTCTAGCCAGCATGAGAATGGTGAAGATGGCTAAATCTCCATCAGAACCCAATGAAATTCTCTAACTAGCATCCAATCCTAAACTAAGCCTTTCACCATCATACCAACA
This sequence comes from Saraca asoca, assembly GCA_026873985.1. NCBI lineage: Eukaryota > Viridiplantae > Streptophyta > Magnoliopsida > Fabales > Fabaceae > Saraca > Saraca asoca. The sequence continues at coordinate 11,175 of JANHAO010006039.1, read as the reverse complement.
TGCACTAAAACTCCTGCAAATTGAACATTCCAACCAACAACAAATTGACCAAACACAATCCAAACAATAGACAATGCAATCTGACTGAGATTTCAAATAGATTGTCCATTTTGATAGGCACTATGAAGAAAATTCTATTTGGAAATGCTCTCTTGAAACTAATTCATCAACAATCATTCCTAGTGTTGTACTAATTGGCTAGCAACATGTTGATAGTGGATTTTGGTTCTACTTAAATCCAACCAACTGAAGAAGTTCTTTTAGGCTCAAGTTGCACTTCAGTTGAACAAATGTGGAGCAATGACAGAAAACCTGAGAAAGGAGGGGAAAGCCAGATGAAAACAAGAAGATTTTTAATGTGGTTTGGCCAAATCCGGACAGTACTAGTCTCTACGTCCATGATAATGTTATTACTTTGAAGAAAATTCTACAGAGTTTCAGTATAGCTCTCTTAGCCTGCTTACAAGGGTTTCCCTCCTCTTATTTATAGAGGATGGGATGTTACAAATGTAATTTTACAAGTTGTAATTCTATTACATCAAACATTAAATGTACAAGATAGAATGAACTTCTACAAATCAGATTTTGCAGATTGCTTTCTATGGGGTGTCAGCATGCTAAGTTAGATAACTGACACGAACTGGTCTAGTGCCTTATTGCACTAAGTTCTATGGCTGTTGTTGTGTCCCACAAGCTATTTTTGGCTCGGGGTCACTGTGGATCTCCACAGAACAATGACGAGCTCATAAAGTGAGGTCGTACAGGGCAGATCACTGGCTATGCAAGCTGGACTTCTCTTATCTAGACTTCATCCCCATCCGGGAACTTGTTAGCCCATTTTCTCTTATACCAAAATACACCTATAACATAAGCCCCCAACTTTCAGTTCACTTCTTGAATGGGAGTTGAACAGTCTTGCCGGGAGAGGGCCTTCTCCGATCAGCTTGTTGTTTCATCCATTCCAAGCCATACTCCATGTTATACATGTCTCATTACCATAGATGAACCTGCCTCCTTTCCTTCTAAGGTATTTAATAGAAGTGGTTAGGAGTTGTTCTTCGGAGAGAGAAGCTTGCTTCTATTTAAGACAAAAGTGTTCTTTCTTCCTTTTTCAGAATTCTAATGGCAACTTCAAATGAGCCCCCCACTCCTCTGACAGAGAGTTTTTTCTAGAGAGACGTGTATGGTCTACTGTATAGGAAGCTTTCTCAAGCAATCATCTTTCTTTGAGAATGAGGGAAGATCTCTTGAAGATCTTGGATTATTTCCTCCCGGTGATGCTGAAAGGGGAATCCTTTCCAGCTACTTTGGCCTGTTTTCTCTGAATCTACTGCACCGAGTAAAAAGTTAGGAAAGAGTTCTAAACCAAGGAGGGCGGCAAGGCAAAGAGTTAAAATCAAGCATGCTTGCCGGCCCTTTCGCCGATTGGGGCCTTTCTCTGGGGCACCAATCTTTCTTCCACTGTATAGGCTAGACTGAGTTGTATCTCAATTTTCTTTATGTAAATGTACCTCGTTGAGGCTCCTTTAATAAATCTTGTTTCTATATTTCTGGTGTGTTGTACTTTGAATATTCTTCCTCATCACAGATGATACTATGAGTTCCTGCAAACCATAGCAATGTTAGATAAATAATATCATGAAATAGTTAGGTGATCAATTGATCTAATTTTTCTGTACGCAACGGGTTTGGGCAACGAAGTGCCTCAATTGCATAGGTCGCACGGAAGCTGCACCTAACAGGGAACCATATCCCTAATTATTCGATGGGTGGCTGATCTTGTGGCCAAATAAAAGAGTGAGTGATCTTGTGCTCAGGCTGATCTTGTGGCCAAATAAAAAGGTGAGCGACCTTGTGCTCGAGCCGATCTTGTGACCAAATAAAAGAGTGAGTGATCTTGTGCTCAGGTTGATCTTGTGGCCAAATAAAAGAGTGAGCGCCACTTGGATGATTCCCTTATCTAAAGATCTATCTAGAGATCAGTATAGAAATTCAAAATGCTTATAGAAGTTTCAAAATTTTATCACAAAAATTCAGTAAATGGTCTTCATTATAGGAGACTACTTTCATTCAGGATCCTGTTAAAACTGCTCAGGATGTTGCTTAGAAGGCTGCACCATATATTCTTGCAAGCGACCTCTTTTGATGAGGTCCTCAATAGCATCCCTTAGTGCCCAGCATTCCAAGGTGATATGTCCAAACTCATTATGATAGGTGCAAAATTTTCCTCGATTGCTTCTAGATTTGCCGGGAGTCTTTAAGGGTTGAGGTTTTCTGAAATTCTTTTTGTCCCTTTCAATCGCGAAGATCTTGTCCTAAGCTTCTGATAGGATGTTATAATGATCATGATGACTTGAAGGTTGAGGTCAGTTAATTCTTGCTTTCTTCAAAAGCTGGCTATTGGGGTCGGTCTTCTGACCCTCAATGTTTCTCTTCTTATTCTGCTCAAAGCCACTCACCTTGTCCCTCTGATTCTTTGAACCAAAAGTCTCTTCCTATCTAATCTGTTTTATGGCTCGATCGTAGAATTCACCCAAGTCTGCAACTGGGGATTTTTATATGCTTTTGTACAATTTTCCATTCTTGTGAAGTCGTACCAAGATTGCTGTCAGGATGCTCTCACCAGATGGACTTTTGACATTGTCTATTTCATGCCTAAATTGGGCGATGTAATCTTTCAATAGTTCATTTTGTGCTGAAAGATTATGGCCAGATGGCAGGGGTTGCGAGTTGTTTCTTTAGCACCCTATATTGATTAAGGAATTTCTCTTGGCATTCTTCCCAGGTGTTTATGCTGTGAGCTAGAAGACTCTTGAACCACATTCGGGGTGTGTTTCCCAATGTAGCTGGAAAAACATAACATTTGATTAAGTGATTGCTTGCTTAAAGATTCATCTGGATGTTGAACATATCCAGGTGGGATTACATAGATCGATATCCCCATTGTAGAGTGGGATAGAAGGAATCTTGAGTTGATAAGGGAGGGACTCCATCTAAATTTCCTTAGAGAAAGGACTTTGTTCCTCCAGACGTCTTCGATCATCTTGAGCTTGGGGGTGTGTCTCCAACTATTCCACCCTTTGAAGCAACTCTTCTACCAACAAGTTTAGCCTCCCAGACCATTGGCTAGAGGCTTGATGGCTCCTCTTATCTTCTTGTTCGTATGAGTGGTGACTAGAAGTGTGCTCTTGATTAGCTCTATTCGAGCTTTTAGCCTGTCGCTGTTGGTGAACATCTCTGGGTGTGACGACCTCAGCCTGCCTTTACAAACCTTGAGCTTGTGCTTGGGCCAACATTTTGAAATGATTTCGCCATCCTTTTTACTAAACCTTCTAGCACCTTTTGGCGCTAGAGCCACATTTGTATTTCACCGGTCTCAGGAACAGTGGCAGTAGGCTGGTGATGAACTGAAGGGAGAAAACCATTGGTAGCTCCAATGTTAGAAGAACTTGTTGTATGACCTTCAAGTTAGTTACTAATAGCCTGAGACTTTCTAACAGCCTTTCCCCTAGCCATTATGGTTGGACAAAGGATAAGCTTAAACACAGGGAATCAACCAAAATGCAAATGAGTCCCCACAGACAGTGCCAAAATATTGATAGTGAATTTTGATTCTGCCTAAATCCAGCTAACTGAAGAAGTTCTTTTGGACTCAAGTTGCACTCCAATTGAACAAATATGGAGCAATAATAGAAAACCTGAGAGAGGAGGGGAAAGTTAGATGAAAACAAGAAGATTTTTAATGTGGTTTAGCCAAATCCAGACAGTATCGGACCTTACATCCAAGATAATGTTATTGCTTTAAAGAAAATTTTATAGAGTTTCAGTATAGCTCTCTTGGCCTACTTACAATGGTTTCTCTCCTCCTATTTATAGAGGATAGGAGGTTATAAATGTAATTTTACAAGTTGTAATTCTATTACATCAAACATTAAATATACAAGATAGAATGAAATTCTGTAAATCAGCTTCCGTAGGTTATTTTTTGTGGGGTAGGCCTTTTGTCGGCCTGCTAAGTCAGATAGCTGACACGGGCTGGTTTGGTGCCTCATCACATTGAGCTCTATGGTTGTTGTTTCGTCTCGTGAGCTGTTTTCAACTTGGGGTCATTGCAGATCTCTATAGAATAATGACGAGCTCGTGAAGCAAGCTCGTGCAGGGTGGATTGTTAGCTATGCGAACTGGACTTCTCTTATCTAGACTTCATCCTCATTTGGGATCTCATTAGCCTATTTTCTCTAGTGCCAAAATACACCTATAACATAACAAAATAAATAAAAACGATCAAAGAGAAATTCAAAGTTGATGCTGCAAAAAGGGTGATAGACGATCTAATGATTATCAATGTTGTTTTAGCTTGGGAGATCTTAGAAGGTTACCAATGCTGAATATTCTAACTTTGGTAAATGTGCGTGGTGGTCAGAAATCACCTACAATAAGGCTTGAGTGGTGGAGACTGCCAAAGCCCTTCTAATGCTTAGGTCAGTGAGAATATTTAGTAAAAGAGTGAAGTATTTAATAATAATTAAATTATATTCATACTTTTCTATTGATAGATGATATGAGAGGTAATTTAGTTTTTACATTTCTAGGGCTTTTAGCTATGTGAAACAACTGGGCCTTGCTTACTTTCCCTTTTGTTAGGCCCTTGGCCTTATATTCATCACTAGCCCTTTCCCGAGCTAGCAGGTGAGCCTTGTTTGAGCATTTCAGGCAAACCAATATTCATTCATCCATTAGACTCAAATGACTATTTGGTCTATCATGTTTTAATACAAACACCTAGTGGGAACTTGTTATATATTGTAACTAAATTTAAAATATTAATAAAACATGACCTTTGGAATGGGTGGATACTCAGTTTACTGTGATGCCTTTAGAGTAGGCTTAGGATGTGTCCTGATAAAACATGGGAAGGTGATAGCCTATGGTGTTGGTCCTGATAAATGTATAAAAGATAAGATATAAATTTGGATCTTGCCTTTATTCCTTTAGAGGAATGTTATGTACTCTTTAGTTTTGCTATGGACTTTAAATGAATCTAACAAACAGTTGAATAACAATTATATGCAATGTGGAATAATGTTTGATACAATAGAAGACTTTGTAATCAAAGAATTGAATTAGATTATTATATCAGTAATTTAACTAGTTTGTTAATTGAATTACTAGAAAAACCAGATTACAAAATTGATGAATTTATGTAGAAGCCAAAAATTATAAATTGAATTGTAAAATGCAGTAAAGTGATAAGCTATAAAGAAAGATTTGAGACACAGTGTTTTTAAAGTGGTTCAACTTGAATTAAAACTGTAATTCAAGTCTACTCCACTGACAATCAATCCTTAACCAGATGATCAATTTATTATTCAATACATAGGATTTTAGCATGGCTCCTATCAACCAGTTTTTTACAAATTACACAAGACTTTCCAGGTTTCTTGCTATCCTATGCCACAAGATTTTCTCTGGGCTCTTGCAACCTATGATACAAAAATTCTTTAATCTCCTAAAGCTATGATCAACCTCATCAACTAGAAGATTCTACCAAGAATTCAATGCACTTTCTATCAATTGCAATCAACCTCACAATTCTAGAAGGATGCAAAGGGAAGATTAACCTCTTCCTTTGTATCTAAATTCCTAAAACTTAGAAATCTAAAAAGATAAACAAAAGAACAATGTAAAGATATGAATTAGAGATACAATACTCATATTGAGATGGATATCTCAATGATCTAAGGTAAATCATTCAACAAGTTTAACCAAGATTGAATTATTTGATGAAAAGCAATAAGATAGCTAGATCATGTTTTTGCTTAGAGAGTTTATCTACAAATCTGTTGTAAATCAGTTTCAAATTGTTTAATTGTTGTGAAACAAATAAGGTTTGAGAATTTTATAGTTATGATAACCAACATTTTAAAAAACTGATTTGTTGTTCTTGAATTGATTCATGACGATCATAACTAACTATAACAAACTCATAATAGACTAATCAATTTATGAATCGATTCAGCTTATATGAAAATTCATCAGCTAATCGTTTGATGAATCAAATAAAAGTGTTTTGAAAATAGATGTTGAATCGATTAAAAAAAAATCCCAAACCTTTGGTAAGAAAATTTTTAAAAGTTTTTCTTCATGAATTGATTGGTAAATCAATTCTAGTTGATTTCACAAGTTTTTCTACATGAATCGATTGGTGAATCGATTTGAGTAGTCAATAGCTTTTATAAAAGTTTTACTTGTGAAAGAACATATGAAGAATTTATTTGAAAATCTTTTGATCAAATACTCATTTAAAAATGATTATTTCCATCTCAAATCAAGTTATTTTATAAAACATAATTGGATCAAATTATTTTAGGAGTTGCTTACAAAAGATCCTATGAAATCAAAGAAAGAACTTAATGCTAATGTAGAGCTTTTGAGCAACCTTTAATCAACTTTAAATCTTGTAGAATTAATAAAAACTCAAACATGAAGTTAGTTTATGAAATTAACTAAAATTGCGTTTCAATAATCAAAACTGAAGAAAAGATGTAGCTAGGGTAACCGAGGCTAACAATCTCTCCTTTTTTGATGATGACAAACAATTTTAGATAAGCATAAAAACATTCAGGATCAAAGTTTACTAAAAGCAAATAAAACTCAATTAAGAAAAATTATTTTGTCCTCCCCCTTTCAAAATGACTTATTTTCATATATCACTTTTTCATTTATATGTCCCATGTTTATTTATATTTATTTCTCCCATTTTTAATTGAAATTAATATCTCTTACTGAAAATCCTTAAATTTTTTATTTGTCTTATCTAAAATCCTTTAATTCTCCCCTTTTTGGCACATCAAAAAAGCAATAATACATCTTTTTTTTAAAAAAAAAAATTGCACCAAAAAGATTAGAGTTAAAAGAATTTAGATTAGAATATCTCCATATATACTAGAGACACATGTCAGACAATATATGAAAGTTGAAATCAACATTCAATATGTAGTTAGGAGCATTCCAAATAAAGTCAGTTATTCACAGTAAATAATCAATCAAAGTACTGAATATCATATTAAAATATATCATCCAGAATAAAAATACAAACCAAAATGAATATTAGATTATCCAAATGCAGTATTGATCAAAATCAAAATAAGATAATGAATAGGGGTAAGGGACTAAGGGACAACAATAAATTAGTAAACAATAATCAACAAGTCAAAAGACTACTCAGCAGGTGGATCTTGATTTTCCATTCTTTGAAGTTTAGCTTCTTCATCTTGTTATTGCATCCACTATGTAATATCATGAACTTGAGTTTCAAGTGATTTCAGCCTTTCATTAATTTTAGCAAAAGTTTTTCTATGTTCATCTTCAGTGCAAGACATCCTATCTTCCATTAGCTCAAACTAGTTTTCATGATTATCTACTACTTTGTTTATTTGTTCAGTCACAAGGTTGTGCATCCCTTCAATCACCTCAACTATTCTATTTTATGCTTAAGAAGGTAACCCAATTGTGGAGCTTGTAAATCCTCTAATATTTTGAGGCTTTAGGGACGTTTTCTTAATCCATTTCCCTTCATCATTTTCATAAAAGCCCATCTTATGAAAATGTGTAGCACCAATCATTGTAGTTAGATTTGGTTGTAAAACATGAATTTCATCAAAAAATTTTATTTTGAATTTAGCAAAGATGGGTGTAAGGATCATGCCATAAGAAAGGTAGCCGATGTCTATTCTTTTAGAACATTTAGCCATGTGTTTCAAAATAGAGTAGGGCATATTAAAATAAAACTAATTCTTAATAACCCACATTAAAAAGAGTTCATCCTCCACTATTTGAGTAAAATTTGTGATTCTTGGCGCAATCACTTTGCACAAGGTATAGTGTAGGATTCTGTCTTTTGAAGACAAGCCAATGATGAGAAATTTTGCACTTGCCTCTTTTGGAGTGGAATAAGGAAAAAGCATAGTAATGGCTAGTTCCTTATTGTATTTAGTAAAATGTCCTACAGTAAGCTTTGGTTGATTATCATCCATGCCAAATTCATTTATAAAAAATTTAGAATCCACAACTACATGTTTGTGCATCACATAGCAAGATAATTTTCAATTAGTATGACCTAAATTAGCATAGTGCATTTTTACTAATCTAGGATATGCATTTGCCTTAAAAATAAAAAATTTGATTGACTTATATTTAGCTAATAGGCTAGGTAAATGTGTAGTCTGCAATAGTTGCTCACTAAAACATCTTAGTGGCTCTATTTTGCTATTAGCCAGTTGAAGGTAAGATGCATGCTTATTGGATGACCTAAAAAATAATTTTTCTTTGACTGGAGTTGATTGTTGGGCTTGAGAATTTTCTTTCCTTTTGGCTAGTAACTTGATTCTTTTGGCCATGTTTAGATTTTTTGAAAATTTCTGGAAAAATTTATGGAGTTGAAGGTTAGGGTTTTAGGAGAAATTTGGGGGTTTTTGATTTCAAGGAGATTTTTCAAAATTAATCAATTAAAAGTGTTTAAATGAGTGTATCTAAGTGTTCTGTGAAAGAATTTTTTAAAAAAATTGAGTAAAGATTGAGATTAGGTTAAGAAAGTTTGAGAGAGTTTTGATTTTCTACTGAGAGGTACCATATGAATGAATTTGAAAATTAATTAAGTATATATTGTATAGCACTTTGAATCGATTTGTGAATCGATTCAAAGAGCAAAATATTTAAGTATGAATTGATTTGGATATGAATCATTTTAGGATCCTTATGTGAATCGATTCATCTAGGTTTTTTGAAATTTTTTTCAAAATTTTTGAGTCTTCCTAAAACTTTGAAAAATTTATTGAATCGATTCTAGAATCAATTCATTATATGTATTTTTCAAGAAGTGAAATGATTGCTAAATCAATTCAAAAACTCAAGAAAATTCTGGATATGTTCAAATTGATTATAGAATTTATTCAAGAAGACCTAAATTTAGTTTCCTAAATTTTTGTTATCTAAGTGTTTTATTAATCACTCAAACAACTAATGATCTCCTCAAATCCATTGAAAACTCAAGTTTCTCTCCATGTACATGCAAAATAAACTCAAGGGTATCTCTGATGCCGACGTTAGTAATTGCAATGCACAAATCAAATCAAACATTTAAAATACAAAGATAAAAAAATTTTACTGATAACTCTAGGGGACATAATATTCTTGGACTTATGTGAGTGTAACTTTTAATTAGAAATCAACTGTTGCTTCCATTTCTCTCACACAGACCTACAAAATAAAATCTAAACATTTCTTGTTGGAATCTAATTGGTCTTGGATCCAATTTTGTTAGTAAAATTAACAAGATAATTTTCTGCTAACCATACTAACTTTTCTTTTGGTTTGGGAATATATGTGCCATTCTTGCATGGACAATGTTTTATGTGATGGCCTTTATGATTACAGTAATAATATGTCATATATGCAAAGTTTCTTTGGGATTTAAACTGCTGATATCCTAAACCAAATCTATTTTGGAACTATTTCTAATTCTCTATCATTTCATTAAATCTTTTATTGCTATCAATGAATCCATGTAGTGATTTTGTCAATGTAGCTATTTCAGATTTGTATAACTCACACTAATCACATGCCTTTCTTTCATTCAATTTCTCAACTAAAGCATTTGAATCACTAATTTCCTTTTATAATTGCTTTAACTTCTTTAGCAAGCTTTCGTTTTCAATTTTGACTTACTTTAGGTCTTTCCTAGTTTTGACAAGTAATTCATACATTTCAACATATAAGTGATCAGCATCATTAGAATTATTTCCAATTTCATTATCTGAATCATTAATATAAGTGCCGTGAGAAAAGGATGGATATTGAAATACCTCAATATCTTCATCAAATCTAGCCATAAGACAAAGATGTGCTTCTTCATCTATTTCTTGTTCTTCTGATAAATTAGCATCTCCATCTTCCCAAAAAGTTGAATTTCTTTTCTTTGATGCCCTTCTTCTCTTCTTTCTTTCATTATCAAGTTGTCTCTTCAAATATACTGGACAATCTGGCTTAATATATTTAGGCTTTTTACATTCAAAATAGGTTGGTGTTGTGTTTGATGTACTTCCTTGTTCTCCCTTATTCTACTTTCTTTTTGGTGGTGGAACAACAACTTTCTTCTCCTCCTTGTTCCTTTTGTCTTTAAGAATCATATGCAACTTCTTACTGATTAATGCCATTTCTTCTTTTTCATCTACAATTGCATCACTTTCAAACTGATCTTCATCTGAATCAAGTGCATTTGTAGATTTCAAGGCTAATGTCTTCTTCTTTTTGTCATCTTCATTTTTCTTGTATTTTTTGAGATTCCTTAATTGCTATCACTTTTGGTTGCCACTCTTCAGTTAATGATCTTAAAATCTAATGAAGCAAGTCAGCATTTTCAAACTTTTTGCCAAGCAACATCAGGTGGTTAGTGATTATTATACATCTTTGAATTAAATCCTTTATTGACTCACCTTTCTCCATCTTAAACATTTCATATTGAGATACTAGAACATGCACCATGGATGCCTTAAGATGTGTGGTGCCTATGTGTGCAATTTCTAAGGTATCCCAGATCTTTTTAGCTGTAGAACAATTAAAGACCTTTTCATACTCATTTAGTGATAAAGAAATAGAAATTATCTATTTTACTTTAGATGTAAGTAAATGTCTTTTCTCTCTTCTTCTGTCCACAAAGACTTAGGCTTAATTTAAGGAACTCCATTTATTAGTGTCTTAGGTGGTTCATAACCTTCTTCAACTAAATCCCACATATCTATGTCTGTAGTTTCTATCAAATCCCTAATTTTATGTTTCTAGTATGTGTAGTGTTCACCATTAAATCCTTGGGGTTTATGCATAGGAGGACATTTTGGTAAGAATATAAAGCTAGAATCCATTATTTTCTAAAAACTAAAGGAGTATCAAGAGCCAAAGCTTTGATACCAACTGTTGGTCCCAAAAAATGTGTAAAAGATAAGATATAAATTTGGATCTTGTCCTTATTTCTTTAGAGGAATGCTATATACTCTTTAGTTTTGCTATGGACTTTAAATGAATCTAACAAATGGTTGAATAACAATTATATGCAATATGGAATAATGTTTGATATGCACAATAGAAGACTTTGTAATCAAAGAATTGAATTAGATTATT
>JANHAO010006038.1:0-21860 GCA_026873985.1 Saraca asoca | reverse complement strand
TAAATTCAGCTGCAAACATGACAATTTAACTCTTACAATGCTAAGTATGAGGCCAATTTACTATGTCAAATCTTGTGTTATCACTCCCCAAGAAGTTCAAAATTTCCACCTTCTTACTCTATAATGGAGATAGTGATCCACGCAATCACTTGGACATGTTCAATGATTAGATGGATCTCTGGACAAGTAATCTCCTGATCAAGTGCTATGTTTTTCCCATCACATTAGGAGGTGCCCCCCGAGCTTGTTCAGGAATCTCCTGGCCCACAGTATCAACAGTTGGGAAGAATGACAGCAAAAATTCCTTGACCACTATAGGGTGCTAAAGAGGCAGGTCGCACCCCCTTGCCATCTCACTATAGTTTTCTAGCACAAGCATGAGTCTTTAAAGGACTACATTGCTTGGTTGAGGTGCAAGATCGATAATATGGAAAGCCTGTCTGATGAAAGTATTTTGACGGTAATATCTGCTGGACTTCACAAAGATGACAAGCTGTATAATAGTATGTACAAATTCCCAATAGTAGATCTAGGAGAGTTTTACGATTGAGCTATTAAGCAAATCAAGTGGGAGGAGACATCTGGTGTGAAGAAGCCCGAGCTGGACAACCTAGGTCAGAATAAGAGGAAGAATAGCTGTGAGGACATAAAAAGCGTCACCAATCTCTAGCTCGTAAAGAAGACCAAGGCCGAGTGGCCTCAGCAATTGGCTCATCATGAATGCCACAGTATCCTGTCAGATACTCTTGATAGGATTTACGTAATAGAAAGAAATAAAGAGGATTTCAAGATTCCCACTCCTTTATGAGTACCCCTTACAAGTAGAAATATGAACAAATTCTGATCATATCATAACAAAGTGGGACATAACACTTTAGATTGCCGAGCTCTCAGGGATGCCATAGAGGACCTGATTAAAAGAGGGCATTTAAGAGAGTACATGTTGCATCCTACGGCATAATAGTCCCCTCAACCTCAGTAGGACCCCAAGCAAGAGCAGCCAGCTATAGTAAGAACCATTTATTGAGTTTGCAATCCAATAGGCTGAAGTATCCCACATTTTATGTAGATTAGCTTGTGTAGATTATCTTGAAATTCTGGAAATTGTTTAATTTGATATGCATACTTTGCAAACCAAGTCTCAAACTACCATTGAGTGTTGCCATTCATGTGATCAAACTTCATAGCTTTCATGTGATCAAACTTCATAGCTTTCATGCAATCGAACCTCACAGCTCTTATGCAATCTAAAAGCTCGCACGTACGAGCAGCTTTCTTAACCACCGTGTACGCGTAGTGATCTTACTGCATGTATGAGCAACTTTCTTAACCATCATGCATTGCAATTTTATCATACATATGAGCAACTTTCTTAGCCACTGTATGTGTGCTAATTAAAAGCTTGCGCATGTGAGCAACTTCCTTAGCCACTATACGTGCGCAACAAATCTTACTATGCGTATGAGCAAGTTTCTTAGCCACCATGCGTTGTAATTTTATCATACATGTGAGTAACTTTCTTAGCCATTGTGCATGTGCAATGATTTTATTGCACATATGAGTAACTTTCTTAGCCACTGTGCATTGCAATTTTATCATACATGCGAGCAACTTTCTTAGCCACCGCATGTGTGCTAATTAAAAGCTCATACATACGAGTAACTTTCTTAGCCATCGTGCATGCGCAGCGATCTTACTATGCATACGAGCAAGTTTCTTAGCCATCATACGTTGTAATTTTATCATACATGTGAGTAACTTTCTTAGCCACTGCATGTGTGTCAATTAAAAGATCACGTGTACAAGTAACTTTCTTAGCCACCATGAATGTGTAATGATCTTATTACACGTACGAGCAACTGTCTTAGCCACCGTGCATTGCAATTTTATCATACATACGAGCAACTTTCTTAGCCACCATATGTGTGCCAATTAAAAGCTCGTGTGTACGAGCAACTTTCTTAACCATCATGCACGTATAGCGATCTTACTGCATATACAAGCAACTTTCTTAGCCACCATGCATTGTGCCTTTATCATGCATGTGAGCAACTTTCTTAGCCACCGCATGCATGCGACCTAAACTTTACACTATCATGTGACCTGAATTTCACAGCCCTTATGCGATCGTGCGCTTTAATGCCATGCGGCCTACTCACACACTACCCATTTACATTCAAACCAAAATTTTCTTTTGATTGAAAACATTGCCGATTGGCTATTTGATTATTTTTACATGCAGAATTAACACTTATTGTCTAAGAATTGCAAGATAAACTGATGAACACTAAAAGAGGAAAGGAAAATTTTATTAATCAAAAAGCCTTAATAAAGTACATGTACATCAGAAAGAGTCAAAATACAAGTCAAAAAGAGCTATGTCTAGTTCTCTTAGAAGAAAAATTGGCGCGCAAAAGGAAAACTCTCACCAATCAGAAGGTAAGCCACCGAGGGATAAACCTCTACCAATTGGAAGCTCACCGACCCACCTAAGCCCTAGCATTCTTCCTCCAGCCTTGATTCCTAGGGCTGGAGGAGTCCGAGAAAGTCCATTGGAGCAGTAGAAAAAGAGAAACCTCACAACTATGTAGACATAAGCCAGGATTTGTATGAGATCCCTCCATATTACAGGAAAAACGTGGACTTCGAAGCTTCTTATGTAGCAGACCACACATGCCTCACTCAAAATGTAGAATATCAGGATATCAAGGGGTTTATCTAGAATCTCCATTTGGACACTCTCTAAAAAGAAGAAGAGGTTTCCCGATGCTTTAAATAAACTTAACCTCAAGGAGCTGAAGGATTTGGAAGGAAACCCCCAACCATTTTCATTTAATGGCATGAAAGAAAATGAGGCTAGTGTACTAATGATTGTAAGATGCATTTTGCTTGGAAGAATGAAATGGCAGTTCTGATTTGAAAGGCTTTGACTGCACAATCATCCATGACTGGAATTAAAGGCATATTCCAGACTTGGATCTGGAATGGGCCGGATAAGGGCTCAGCTACAAAAACTTGTCCAGGCGACCCCATGAGTTTTGCAAGGCCTCAGGTCACTAAAGCTGCACCTCATAAAGGAGAGCAAGTGTGCGAAGGTAAAGGCTAGATTTGTGATATGTCACCGCTACATGCATTTTTACCAGCAGAAGTCTAACTCCCAGTTTGCAAAGTAAACTGAGAGTTAGGGGGCTAATGTTATTAGTAGAAATTGATGCTGCACAGTGGGCTGGCAAAAGCCCAGGGAAAGCTAAACCTGACTAGGGACAAGTCCGCCAGATCACTCTGTAAAAGCCCTCAGTTTGCTGAAGACCCGAGCTTGTTGGTCAAACTAGCTTGGGGTCGCGAGCCAATTACATCCTCAGCAAACAAGGTCAAGCTCGCTAGGGCATACCTTCATTCAGCTAGCCTGTTGAAGTTAATCATAAACCTAACAAACAACTTGCACCACTATTTTGTAGATGCAGCCATCAGGTCCCACTTACAGAAAGCTGCTTGTAGAAGCCAGTCGTTAGTACCCTAGGCAGTCTTGTACATTTAATATTTGATATAACCGATATACAGTTAATTTAGTTCCATTTATACCCTTCCATGCTTCTATAAATGGGGGGCTAGAATCATTGTAAAAAAGAGGAGAGGAGGCTGAAAGAACACTAGCAGAAACTTTGTTGGAAGCCATAGCAAAACAAAGCTCTGTAAACACTCCTTCGTATTAATAAAAACACCTCCATGAACATAGGGTCCAATGCCATCCAAATTTAGTCAAATTGCATTAAACCCCCTGTGTATTTCTCTTTTCTCCCTCTTCCTCCCACCATTTAGCATCCTTTTGTAGTCCCAATGACTGGAGAGCAGCTCGGGTCCCTAGAGAACCCCCTTCATTGGTTGGATTTGGGTTTGACCGAAATCCACTATTAATAGAACATAAGTGTTAGACTTTGTAAGTCCAAGTCATTTGCACTTCTAAGTTTTGATGTTGAAAAACAAATTTTAGCTATTTCTATTTGATATGTTGGAAAACAAATTTTACTCATTATTAGATGATATGATATTATTAATTTTTATTGATTCTTTTTTTCAGGTCTTTCAAAGATTTACAACCATGATGCAAGAGAATCAAAATTAGTTTCTTAGGATTTATTTTTTATATTTTTAGGATCTCCTATAAATAAACTTAATTGATCTTTGATCCAAATCTTTTTAACCAAAACAATGAATTAGAAAAATCATTTGAAGAAAAATAAGACTTTATAATACTATTTTCTATATCATACTTCGATGTGTTGAAGAATTTATGAAAAGTTTCATACCTAAATCGAAGTCACACTGATGTATACAATATTAACAAAGGTTTGAAAAGGTATCCACTTCGATGCTATAATCAATGTACTGACTATATTTAACAGACTATACATCAATTCCATATCGATGCATTAGTTGTATAACAAACTGTAATCTTAATAGTTAATAATGCTGTCATGCCATTTACACATACCTTTAGGTGTATTAGTTGGCATTGTTGAAGAGTTGATTTGTCCTTAGTGTGCTTGATGGCTAAGTTCACGATCTTGGTTGATCAACTAGAAGCTTCTAGTCACTCGATCATAGCTTTGAACTACCTCATTGTGGGTCTGGGCTATTACTAGCATCATGGTCTAGTACTTGGGTTCAGAGTCATTCAACCAACGTGAGGGTCTAAGTGGCTATGACCTAGATGCTCACTTTGGGTTATATCATTTGGAATAGTCTACCTTAAAATGAAGTTGAATTGGTTCTAATGTATCCACTTTGATTCCACCCTTAAGCATAAACCAACAGTTGGATTTAGCAACAATGGCATCACCATGTTTGGATCTTGTTGTCACCAGAACTTTTCCTTCACTTACTTGTATCCAAGTTGTGCATTGCACAATTTGTTGCCAAATATAAAGAAGAAATGGAAAAAAAAATTGGATAAACATCAATATACATAGTTGAAGATATTATACATAATTCATAATGAGAACTCACATGTTCTGGTAGCAAAAAAGTTACCACTTACTAGATAATGTATGGAGCTTGTGTCTTTGCAAATAAATCTTTTAAGAGACATTGTCATATGGTTGATTTCTACTATTGGCCATAATATATTTGTTGCCTTTTAATTCTCTATGTTCTATTTTTGCATTCCCAAATGCAATCCAATAGTTTAATCCATTATTCAATTCTTGAAAGCAAGTGGTCATATGCCAGCAAAAAGACTTGCTATCATAGCTGAACCTAGCATGCCTAGTTGGGAGACTCCAATGGTTTGTTAGGGAATAACAAATAGTCACCAACAACTAAGGCACTTCTTCAAGCCTATAAATAGAAGAATGGTTGATCAAGAAAAGTGGAGTTAAGCATTAAACAAAAATAAAAAATGAACTCCTAGGCTTAGCCAAGTATGTGTGAAGGAAACTATCAAATCTACCCTTCAAGAATGTTATCCCAAAGTTGAGATTGAGTGAAAAAAACTTTTATATCCACTTCAAGAGTGTTGTTGAAAATCTGAGCTTTGTTCTCTTTGTGAGACTAAAGAACAATATTTAACTGTATTGTTACTAAGCTTGTGATTAAAAGAATGATGGTTGTGCATTTTGTTCAATCAAAGAAGCTTATGAAATCTCACTGAAAGTGACTATTTGAATAGCTTATGATTGAAAGAATGAGAGTTGTGCACTCTGTTCAATCCAAAAGTTGATGAAATCTCACTATGAGAGTGGGTGCTTGTTTAGCTAAAAGATTGAGATAATGATGGTCATGAGTCAATCTTGAGAGTTATGCTTGTGGGTGGTGTGAAATTGTAATGGATTTGGTCTTGATGAAGGCAAATCTAATTTGGAAAGGTTTAGAATAAGAGAGCTCTTTTAAAGCCTAAAAATATAGTGGATTATACCTTGAGTATCCAAGGATAGAAATTTGGGAATTGAGGAGTAGACCTAAGAGAAGTTTCTCTTGGACAATCAAATCTTTATAAATCATGTGTCTTGTCCATATTTATTTTATGTAAATATTCTGCTTTTGCTATTTCATTTTAACTAACTTTGTTGCAAGATGCTTTTTTACTCTGCCTGCTTGTTTAGTAAAACAAGTAGCATATGTTAGAAATTGGAAGAATAAAATAAGTCAATAACCAGATTTTTTACATCCCGTTATGAAGTATTAAATTTGTATAAACAATTTAATTATCAAATAATTAACGTGCTTGATGTCGATTATGAATCCATGAATGCAAGATCACCTTGTCATGTAAACTCTTTACAAGCCCTAGCAAAAAAAAAAAGAAAAAAGGAGAGAAAGCTATTATGAAGTCTCAATGGGATGACTAAAACTTTTACTAAAATGTGAGTACAGACTTACCTTATAGTAACCTTACTAGGCCAACTGATCGATCATCATAGGCCCAGTTATAAAGCTCACACCACTAACATCCACTATTGGTCTAGGTATCAATTTAGGTCCAACAACTTGATCACACTTTAATTGACCTATTTACAATATTGTTATGATATTGTAATAATCCATCAATAATAAAATTAAACTATAGGAGTCCAATATAGGAAATTCTAACAATCTCCCACTTAAATGACATAGTTTAATGGATAACAAATTGGATTACTAACTGTGGCCACAATAATGAATGTCAATAATAATTTATGACACCATTACAATCATAGGTCTAACATAAGTACTCAGTAATGTAGATCATCATATCCAATGGGGATGTTATTGTCACGTATGTCTTAAATACTTATATTCTAATGTTCTAAACATAATGTGAAATGTGTAAGTAACCAGACATATATATCAAGATGTGATCATATGTACATTTTTACAAAATAGTCCATGCATTTACTCAAGATACCAAAATAAGAATCAATAAATCTTAACACAGCAATGAGACATAGTTTAAATATCTCCATTGAGATGCTATAAAACAAATATGCACAATCAACAACAATATATATATGGCAATATCATTGATATTGAAATAAATCTCGAGAACGTAATCAAACAAAGCTCAATACTTCCAACATAATACAAAAGAAACTCCCGCTAACCCAAAACATCAAAAGACTCAGCTAATCTTATATTTTTAACATGATTATGATATGTGTGGATTTGCTAGCATATGATTTGTGGAAACATGCTCAATGCAAGTATTATGCTTATGTATCTATTCTCTAATAAATTCATATTTCAGATCAAAGTACTTTGTATGGACATTACTTTTATTATTTTGAGAGAAACATAGAACAACAATATTGTTGCAATATATAGTTAAGGGCCCTGAAATGCTCTTAGTAATATTAAAAACATATATGAAATTCCTTAAGCACACAGCCTCGTGAGTGGCTTTATAACATACGACATGCTCTGTTTTCACAGTAAAGATTGTTGTAAGTAATTGCTTAACATTTTTCCATGAAATAGTTCTTCCTACCATCATTAAAATGTATCCAGATGTAGATTTCTTATCATTCAAAAAACCAACAAAATCAAAGTCTAGGTAGTCTATAATAATAAGATCATCAAATCTCTTGTAGATCAGTATCTAATTTTTTTTCCTTGCAGTTTGTACATTAATTGCAAAAGATATATCAGGACATATTCATACTTGAGCATACATCAAGCTACCTACAATGGAAGTATATGGGGCCATGTTCATTCTTAATTTCTCTTCATCACTTTGACATTAGGCTTTAAAAAGAATCTTACCCTTTTGAATAAGTATAACACTATTAGAGCACATATCTATATTGAACTATTTGATACTTTCTCTATATATGATTTCTAAGATAAGTGAAGAAAACCCTAGGATCTATCATGATGGACTTATATGCCTAGCACAAAAGAGACATTACCAAAATCTTTTATATCAAAATGTTGTGACAACATTTACTTTGTCTCATTCAATAGGCTTATGTCATTAATGATAAGGAGAATATCATTAACATACAACATATGGATCATAAAACTGCTTGCACTCATCAAATATTAGATACAATAATTCATAGTATTCTCCTTGAAATCAAGAAAAGTCAATATCTCATCAAAATTGAGATACCATTGTCTAGACATTTGTTTCAAGCCATATATGGACTTCTTCAATTTACACACTAGGTGTTCTTTATCATTCTTTTGGAAACCATTTGGTTGTTTCATGTAAATAGTTTTTGATAGATCACAATTTAGAAAGGCTATTTTAACATCCATTTGATGAAGCTCCATGTCAAAATGAGCCACTAGTGCCATAACGATTTGAAATGAGTCTTTAGTTGAAACTAACAAAAAAGTTTCTTTATAGTCTATGCCTTCTCTTTGATTATAGCCTTTTTGCTACTAATATAGCTTTATACCTACCTTGACCATTCCTCTTGGTCTTAAAGACCCATTTGCATCCTACCAGTTCACAACTAGCAAATAATTCCTCAAGATCACATACGTTATTCTTATACATTGAGGCCAAGTCATCTTCCATAGCATTCATCCACTTTGAAGAGTTCGAACATGAAACGACTTCTAAAAAGTTCATAGGATCTGAACCATCAATAACATTAAACTCATGCTCTTGCAAATAAATTATGTAATCATTTGAAGTTACTTGTCGACTTACCCTTGGAGATCTCTTCAAAGGAACCTCTTCAGTTACAATGTCTAGCTCTCTATTTTCTATCATTGGCTGCACTAGATCATCTTGTGGAACCATCTGAGATGCTCTAATTGATAAAGTCACTAGTGGGATAACACTCTTCTCTTTAGTCACTAGTGGGACAACATTATGTTCTTTTCTAAAGAAGAAATAAGAGGTACTTCATTCCCACTTTTCAACTTATCCTCAAAATAGATAGTGTAGTTTGATAAAATAACTCTTATAGAATAAGTTAGATAATAAAATTTGCTTCCTTTAAAGCTACTACAATAGCCAATGAAGTATCCACTTATGGTCTGAATCAAATTTCTCTATGAATAGACTATATAGCATTTCATCAGCTTCATGACCTTAAACATGGAAATGCCTTAAACTAAGTTTTTTTCTTATACATCATCTCATATGGAGTGTTAGGCATGGCTTTGTTAGGAACTTGATCCAAGATATATGTATCAGTTTTCAAAGCATCACCCTATAAAAATTTTGGCAAAAAAAAGGGCCAACACACACCTTTCCATATCCATAAGTGTTTGATTTTCTTCGTTCTACAATACCATTCTACTCTGGTGTTCTAGGCATAGTGTAATTGGTTTTTATTCTACACTTCTATAGATATCTAGTAAAGGGACCCAGTCTCCTTGTTTCATACCATAATAATCACCATTTTTATTATAATTAATACATTTTATCTCTTTACATAGCTTGAGTTCAATTACAGCCTTGAATTTCTTGAAAGCATTTAATGTTTTAGATTTCTTTGTGAGAAGCTCTACTAGTCTAAATCTCGAATGGTTATGAATAAAGGTGATGAAATATTTGTATCCATCTATAACATTAGGTAAAATAGATCTACTAATATCAATGTGGATTAACTCTAGAATATCCAATTTGCTAGTTCTTTTCCCTTTTTTAACTTTAACAGGGAGTTTTCTCTTGATTCAATCTATACAAGCGCCAAAATATATGAAATCTAGATCATGCAAAACACTTTCCTTTATCAATGTCTCCATCCTTTCTTAAGAAATATGACTCAGGCACCTATGTTAAAGCATTGTGAATTTTTCATCTACTCTACCTTTTTTTTTTCAATAACTGTTTATAGAGTTTGCAAATCAAGATCTAAATCAAGTTTATACAAACCATTACATAAAGAATTGATGCCAATAGTAGAAAAATTATAAAGCAAATTAAAAAATCTCATTTCCAAAATAACAAGAATATCCATTCTGGTCTAATGCAACAATTGAAATCAAGTTTCTTCTCATGGAAGGTATATAAATAGTATTTTTTTAAATTCTAAAACATGATCAATAAATAAAGTAAAGAAACAACTCCAATGTGCTCCATTTGCACTCTATCTCCATTCCACAATCTAACTACTAGTTTTCCATCATTTAGTTTCCTCAAATTCTTTAGCGCCTATAAACAATTTGTTAAATGAATGGTTACACCAGTATTCAACCACTAAATATTTGATGGAACATCAACAATACTGGTTTCAAAGCATATTAGAGCTAGACAGCTACCATTCTTTCTCTTCTCAAGTCACTTCTTGAATTTGAAGCAATAAACACTTTTGTACCCATACTTCTTGCAAAACTTACAACATCCCTTAAAGAAGAACTTACAAGAAAAGAGAGGTAGTGACCCTTTTCAGCATTGTCAAATTTCATATACTTTTCAACAACAAAATCTATTAAGTCTTTGGCCTTATGTGAATCAACATTTTGTCTGATGGTCTTATCCATAGTATATTTTATCACTATCAAATAGACCCTATTTGAATGCATCCATTTTTCATGTTGAGCCCTCTAAATAGTAGTAGAATTATCATCAATCACATACTTTTCCTTTCGCACGGCTAGATCTAAATTGGTGATGGCTAGATATAATTTTAAAGATTTAGCTTAGTTCTCATAGTTAGTCCCATTCAACATTTTCACAAAGGTCAATTACATAGGTAAAAAGACTAAGGAAAAATAATTTATAAAATTAATCATAATCTTAAATAACACATGCATAACTTAATCATGCTATTATTCCTCATACAACACAAACTATGCAATTGCAAACAATACTACACTATGAAACCCAACACCTATAAGGCATTTAAGGCTTGATAGTGCAATACAATAATTGAATGTTACATTTTTAAAACCTAACACCAAAAAGACACTTAAAAATTTTAAGAATATGACATACAATTCTAACACTCACATTATCACCAATAAACTATATTAATAATATTATACTAATAAGGTATACATATTACTAATGTAACACTCTCCTTGATATAATTAAAAAATAATTTTATTTTAGCAAAATGTTATGCAACTAGTCTCATGACTGGTGAGTACATTATAACATAAATTTCATGGCATAACATGAGTAATATAATTCCATTTTCATACATATAAATTTGCAAAATTCAAACAATAATCAAGCATTATTAAAAAATTTTGAAAAAAAATTATAAATAGTATTCCTATATGTAGGAATCATATAGTAAAATTTTCAAACCCAAAAAAATACCAAATTAATATTCAAATAACTTAGGAAAAAAAATAAATAAAATACTTTTATTTTCAAAAAAAAAAAATGTCCATGAAAACCGCCTTGTAGAATGGAGGCCAAAGGTATAATCAGAATCACCATTAGCCATCGCCACGGTGATGCATTGCCTTCACACGCCTCTTGTGTGCGTGGGCCAGCACGTCACCTAAGGAGTCATCTTTCTCATTTGTTGGCTGCTCCGTTGGGCTACATAGACCTACTTATACATCGATCCAACCCAATTTCAAATTCTTTTATGGGTTTTATTCCCCAAATTAAATTACATTTAACTCTTTAATCAATTGGACAAAATCTTAAAAAAAATGCTTCAATGTGGGCTAGAAACTGATGAACTTGATTGGAAAAATTCTTGCAAATTTTCATGTAAAAGAGCAATTTCATCAAATTAATTTAGAGATTTTGCTTAGATTATCATTTTAATATGAAATCATCAGTCAATTTGAACAAAACTCTAAAAGCTAAACCAAATTTTGATGAAAATTATGCAAACCAAACCACCATGGTCAATTTGAAAAATTTTCACTAAAAACACTATTCATTGATTCATTTTGTTCAGATTTATTTGTGTATTTTGCTTCTTATAGTTTCTTGAGATGAAACCACAAATTAATTTGAAAATTTTCACTCTAGATTATTCAAATTTGAGCAATCAATTTTCCAAAAAGCCTAGACTAGCCATATTTGTGATTTCATCTCAAAATTCATAATTAATTCATGAAAAATAATAACATAGAAAAGAAATTTTTTCTATGTAAAACCCATCATGATTCTCATCATAAATTATGGATTTATCAATAGTTTAATTACATAGTATTGCTAAACAAATTTTGCACAAATTGAGTCTTGCATCATGAAAGAAAAAATGGCTCTGATATTAATCGTTATAAATTAGAAGAATAAAATAAGCTAATAATAAGATCTTTTACATTATGTTACAAAGCATCAAATCTATATAAATAATTTAAGTATTAAAGAATTAATATATTCGGTGCCTATTGTGAATCTATGAATGCAAGATCTCTTGGTCAGGTATACTTTTCATAGCCCTAGTAAAGAAAAGGGAGAAAAAGCCATTTTGAAGTCTCAATATGATGACTGCAGGTCTTACTAGGATGTATATAGGAACTTATCTTGTAGCAACTCTATTGGACCAATCAACCCATCATTATAGGCTCAGTTACAAGACGCACACCACTAATGTCCACTATTAGTCTCAGTGTCAATTTAGGGCTAATAACTTGATCACATTTTAATTAGCTCATTTACAATATTGTTATGACATTGTAATATTCTAATTCAATAATAAAAATAAACTATAGTAGTTCAATATAGAAAATTCTAACGGCATACTATTATATTAATCTACTACTGTTATTTGCTTCTTCTTTTTGACTACTTATTTAGTATATCGCTTGTTATAGTCTATCTTAGCATATTAAAGTATCATCAACTTTACTATAGGTTGCTTCTCTAGTTTACCTACTTGTTTAATAAAACCAACATAATTGATATATTATTTGCAATAGACTTTTCACTAAAGGTTGCTTTTTTGTATGCCTGCTTATTTGAAAAATAAAATATATTGAAAAATTATGGTAAAATTGATTTAAGCAAAATATTGTTATAGTTTTAATTTTATACTGCCAATTTACACCCTCTTGGCCATATTGCTTTATCAATTAGTATCATAGCATGGCCTCAAATTTATAAAGCTTAACCACTTTTTGGATAAAAATCTTGCAAGTAATAAAGCTAGTTAGCCATTCATATAAATTAGAAGGACACTCAACTACAAAACCCTTTGCTCTTGATGGAGTCAACTATGACTATTAGAAATTTAAAATAACAATATTCATCAAAACTATTGATATTGATATATGAAAAGTCATTAAAGAAGGAAGCAATTCACTGTAAAGCTATGAATGCAATTATGTGTGCTATCACTCCAAATGAATTCAAGAAAATTTTAAAACTACAAAAGTAATGTGGGAAAAACTAAAAATGACCTAGAAAGGAACAAACTAAATTTAGGAGACAACATTGAGCATGCTTGTTCATGAATATAAATTTTTCAAAATAAGAGACAATAAAAAGATTGAACCTTTGTTTGAAAGATTCTCAGCCATTGTAAATTTATACTTGGAAGAATTATTTCTAATAATGTACTCATTGTGAAAATCTTGGGAATCCTTTAAAAGACATGGTTATCAAAGGTAGATGCTATGCAAGAAAGGATATAATCTCATCACTATTTCCTATGATGAATTGAGAGGAAAGCTTTTGGTTTGTGAAAGGATATACATGAAAGAAGAATTGGTGCCAAAAAAAAAGGGGGGAAAGAAGAAGAATATAGCATTTAAATCCTTGTCAAAATAAAATAGGGAAGAAGAAGAGCATAAAGACAAAGATAATAATAGCATCTCAAATTATTGCTTCTTGGATAAAAATCAACAAGAGGAAAAGATTCACAAAAGTTCTCTTTGATCAAACCAATCAATGGAGGATATATCACTCTTGTATAGAATATTTAATGGGAGATAATTGATATAGGTGAGAAAGGTATTTCTATATGGATGATATAATCTTGCTAAATGTTTTTAAACTTGATCTTCTTAGCATTAGCTAATTATGTGTACAAGATTCAAAGTCTTTTTTTAAATGAAAAATCTACTATGCACCACTTTATTATTGGTGTAAAATTACATCACTAAATGGATGATCTAGTTTTCTTCTTGAAATTTGATGGAAAAATTGCATTTATTTATAATTTTTTAAGATAAAATCTGAGTTATCCATTCAGTGGTATAGCTTTACACTAGTAAAAAAGTGGTGTATAATAGCCTATACCTTTTTTAAATCCTTTCATTGCACACTCCAAAATGAAAAGAATGATGTAATACATTTTGTTAGAAGGAGACTAGACAATGTCTATGTCATGAACATAGAAAGTAGTTTATCATTCTCTATCAAATGTTTTACAACCATAAAAGATAAAAGCTAGCTATGGCATAGAAGACTTAGTCATGTTGATATGCATCTTATTTTAAATTTGTCAAAGAATGATCTAATAATTGATCTTCCAAAGATTAGTTATGAAAAATATCATCTATATGATCTTGTCAACAAAGCAAATAAGTAAAATTATCTTTTCAATCCAAAAATATGATCTCTAAATTTAAACCCTTGGAATTATTGCATATGAATCTTTTTAGGCCTATTAAAACCCTAAGCCTTGAAGGAAAAATGTATGGTTTTGTTATTATTGATGATTACTCTAGATATACATGGATATTACTTCTTGCACATGAAGATAACACTTTTAACATATTTGAGATATTTTGAAGAAAGCTCAAAATGAAAAAGATGTTTACATTGCTAGCATTAGAAGTGATCATTGTGGAATTTTTTTAAAACAAAGTTTTTAAAATGCTTGTGAAAACAATCTTTCAAAATACTTTTAGGCTAAAGTTATAAACACTTCTTGCTATGTTTCAAATACATTCTTCATAATAGCCATTTTGTAAAAGTCACCATATGAACTGTGGATAGGAAGAAAAACAAACATTAGCTATTTCTATGTCTTTGGATGCAAATGCTTTGTTTTAAACAATGGGAAAGAAAATCTTTCAAAATCTTATGCAAGAAGTGATGAAAGAATCTTTGTTGGATATTCTATAATAAGTAAAGTATATACAATATATAACAAAAGAACACTTGTTATAGAAGAATCCATGTATGTGGTTTTTGATAAAGCTAATAAATCTTCTTTAAGTAAGCATTTAGATTATGAAAAACAAAGCAAGTCAAAAGAGTAAGAAACTATAAAGAAGCAAGTAGTGAATGAGCAAGATATGAATAAGCAAGTAAATTACTTCTTCGAATCTCAACAAAAAAAAGATGAAGAAAGATCTGAACAATCTCAAATTAAAGGAACTCTTACCAGAAAAGTTAGGAATGTTCCAAAAGAATAGAGATATTACTAAAGTTATCTAGATGAATACATTATTGGTGATCTTTCTCAAGGGATAGGAACAAGATCTTCATTCAAGAACATCAAGAATTTGGCTTTTCTCATACAAATTAAACATAAAAATATTTAGGATGTGCTTCATGATGATAATTGGGTCAAAGCTAAGCAAGATGAGCTAAATCAATTTGAAAATTGTAATGTTTGGAAGCAAGTGCTAAATTGACTATGCATCTATTTATTGGAAGTAAATGAGTATTCAGAAACAAGTTAGACAAATATGACAAAGTGGTAAGAAACAAGGCAAGGTAAGTAACTGAAGGGTACAATCAATAAGAAGGTATTGATTAAGATAAAACTTATGCACCTATGGAAGGACTTGAATATATTAGAATGTTATTATCCTTTGCATACTTAAAATTTCATACTTTACTAAATGCATATGAAAAATGTTTTTCTACATGGTTTTTTGAGTGAGGAAATTGATGTGAAAAAACCTCCAATTTTTGAAATATTAGAAACTTACTAAAACCTTATATGAAAGGTTAAGACGTTTCTCATAAAAATTGCTTTTGCAAGAGAAAAAGTGGATATTACTTTGTTTATAAAAATTATTGAACATGACATTTTTATTATTCAAATATATGTCAATGACATTATTTTTGGATCCACTAACAAGCTTTTATGCAAGGAAATTTCAAGCCTCATGCAAAGTGAATTTGAAATGAGTAGGATGGGTGAACTGACCTTATTTCTTGGACTTCAAGTGAAACAAACAAAGGATGAAATTTTTATAAATTAGACAAAATACAAAAAAGGAGCTTTTAAAGAAATTTGGGATGGAAAATGCAAAAATACTTGACACACCTATGAACCCATCCACAAAACTTGATGAAGATAAAAATGGTCAGTTGGTTGATAAAAATCAATATTAAGGTATGATTGGCTCTTTTCTTTATTTAACTACAAGTTAACTGGATCTTATATTTATTATATGTCTATGTGCTAGATATCAGACAAATCCCAAAGAATCCCAGTTGCGTTTTATGAAAAGAATGTTTAGATATCTGTTTAGAACAAAAAATTATAGCCTATGATATCTTAAAAATAATTACTTTAATCATGTAGGACATTCAAATGCTGACTTTGCACGATGAAGAATGATTTGTGAAGAACAATGGAGCTAAAAATTAAAGAAAAATCATAAATGAACTTCCAAGCTCAACCAAGTATGTGTGAAAGAAAATGTCAAATTTACACTTCAAGAGTGCTGTTCCAAAGTTGAGATTGAGTAAAGGAAACTTTCAAATCCACTTCAAAAGTGTTATCAGTAGAAACTGGCACTGCATAGTGGGCTGGCAAAAGCCCAGAGGAAGCTAAACCCAACTGAGAGATGAGTTCGCCAAATCGCTCTGCAAAAGCTTTTAGCTCATTGAAGACCCGTGCTCACTGGCTGAATTAGCTCGAGGTCGTGAGCCAGCAGTAGTCCCAGCATATGAGCTCGAGCTCGTTAAGACACAGCCTCACCCAGCTAGAAGCTCGCTGGATTCGAGCATACGACTAGCAGACAACTTGCATTGCCATTTTATAGATATGGCCATCAAGTCCCACCCATAGAAAGTAACCTGCAGAAGCCAGTCTCTAGTACCTTAGGCAGTCTTGTACATCTAATATTTGATGTAACAGATGTACAGTTAATTTAGTTCCATTTGTACCCCTCCATGCTTCTATAAATGGGGGGGGGATAAATTTATTGTAAAAAGGAGAGCAGATATGAGACACTAGCAAAACTCTATCGGAAAGCCATAACCAAACCTCTGTAAACATTCCTTCATACTAATAAAACATCTTCGTGGATGTAGGGTTTGGTACCATTCAGATTTGGCCGAACCACGTTAAACCTTATGCACTCCTTCACTCTTCTCCTCATTCCAGCCATTCAACACCTTCTAACAGCTTCAAAAAATTGGGAAATAGCTTGGGTCCCTAAAGAACCCACTCTATTGGCCAGATTTGGATTTAACTAAAATCCATCGTCAACAAAAAGTATTGTTCAAAAATTGAGTTTTGTTCTCTTTGTGAGGCTGAAGAAACAATCTTCAATTGTATTGTTGCTAAGCTTGTGATTGAAAGAATGGAAGTTGTTCACTTTGTTCAATCCAAAAAACTGATGAAATATCATTGTGAGAGCAATCACTTGTTTAGTTAAAAGATTAAGAAGGTGAAGGTTGTACACTAGTAAGTCAATCTTGAGAGTTACACTTGTGAGTGGTGTAAAATTGTAATAAATTTTATTTTGGTGAAAGGAAATATGATGTGAAAAAGTTTAGAGTGGGAGAGCTTTTGTAAAGCCTGAAAATATACTGGATTATATCTTAAGCATCTAACAATTCAAATTTGTGAAAAGAGGAAAAGACCTAAGAGAAGTTTCTCTTAGACAATCAAACCTTTATAAATCGTGTATCTTGTCCATATTTATTTCCTGTAAATATTCTACCTATGCTTTTTCATTTTAACTAACTTTATTACAAGATACTTCTTTGCTTTGTCTATTTGTTTAGCAAAACAAGCAACATACTATTATTGTTGATAGTAGAATCTAATCAACCCAAGTCCAGAACCCTAAATTGTAGATTGAAAGCAAATCAAGAGAGAGGAAGAACAAGGAGACACCAGAAGTTTTTAACATGATTCAGTTAAAGTCAATTCAACCCCTATATCCATGACTTTTATTACTCTTTACTAAGTGTTTTTTGTATCTGATGATTGATTGTGCCTTGTATAATGATTTCATCCCCTTTTATAATGGTTGGGGGGGGGGTTACCAATTGAATGTAAATCTATAATAGATAAGTATCATAACTTGGTTAAGATTATATAATAGAGAATAATGGGTTCTTATAAAAATAGAAAGCTGAATGGATTTCCTTGGATTGATGGTTAGGGATGCGTGCTTTGATCTACGAGCTGAGCTTTGTTCTCAATGACCTAAGGTTGGTGCTTTGACCTGTGTTAACCAGTGACCTTAGCTTGTATTTAATGACATGATATCTTGGTCCAGCGACCTCAATCTTAGATGAGCTGGGCCTTTATTAGTTGAGTTTGTCCATTGGACTTTTACTAGTCCATTTGTGCGATTCCAAAATTATCCATAACATTAGCCTCCAGCTCTCATGCGATCTGTGGACTAGGAGCTGTAGTTTGCTGGTAAAAGCTATCAACCATAATCTATTATGCTATCATTTTATCTGTGCTAATTTATCCCATCTTTAGTGCATTTAATGCATGCATTTTTTCATAGCCATTAGTGCAGCAATGACAAAGCCTTGTTTTTCACTGGACCATTAGATCAAGGGCAGTTGATCAATCCTCTGATCTAATGGTGAGGCAGATAGCGTTATATGAGGTGAGGAAAACCCTTCTTTCTCTCTCACTTATTGCCTTTGAAAACCCACACTTGTGTTTCTTGCTTGCTTTTCAAGCTCTCATCTAGTCACTGCCATTCTTCATCTTTTCTACTTCACCAAGTCTGCAATAGTAACCTTTAGGTTTAATTTGCTAGAGATCGATCATGCTCGTCATACTCTTTTCTGGATTCTCTTCTTTAGACCCATCTTATTCCATTGATTCAGTAAGTCCTCTAAACATGACCTTGGTTCTAACCTTCTGCTTTTCATGAATGCTTTCCTTTGTGGGTTTCTGATATCTAGTGGCTTAGTTTGGTAGTGTGTGTTTATTAGATGCTAGGAAATTTTTTCTTGTTGATTGATTCTATTGTATGTTTATTGGTGTTATTATGGGTATTTTTCAATCTTTGTAAATGGGCTAGCAAAAGCTCAATAAGTAAGTCCAGATGGAGAAAGCTCAGCTCGCTCAAAGGCTGAAGTCATTGATCACCAATTACGAGCTTGGAGCAGAGGACGCAAGATGAGTCTAAGGTAATAACCTTAGCTTCCCAGAGATGAGCCTCAGATTGCATAGCTAATGTATTGCCTTGCACAAGCTTAGGTCGCTAGATGCGAGCTCATGATCTCCTATCAAAGGTCAGCAAAGACCCCGGGACAGGGGCTATAGCTCATAGAATGTATCATCTCACCTATCTAAAGGCCTCATTGGGATTGAATGTGAGACAAGCATCCACTTAGATGACCTGCAAAGCCAACCTACAAAAAGTAGCTAGATGGGGCCCACTCACCGAAAGCAATTTGCAGAAGCCAATTTGTATGAGTCTAAGTTGTCATTTAGATTTATTATTTGATGTAACTGTTGTGAGTGTGATTATCACTCAAATACACAAGTGCATGCAGTCAACAAGTAATATAGAGTGAGTGAGTATCATCTCCACAGGGATTGAATTTCTTGCAACTTAAATATAAAAATCCAATTAAGTAAATACTAATTTCTTTGAGCTATTAAGATGATTAAAAGAGCAAAATGACAATACTAAACTACACTACTAATAATTCAAGAAAAGAAGTACTGAATTTCTAAGAAAAATGGATTGATATGTGAATTAACTAGTTGAGATTGATGAATCCTTTTAACATGCAATTTCTGCCTAACTACTATAATAATGCTACAGCAAATTTTCCTAGTAAACCAGAACTTCATGATAGCACATGTGAATTTCCCAATTCCAACACGTTTAGAGCTCTTAAATTAGATTACACATATTCCTATGCTCCAAATTTTAGAGCACAATTTTCAGCACTAGTTCCTTCAGGTTTTGCAAGGTAAACTATATAGTCCTATATTATCTACACATCAATAGTATATAAAATTTGAACTTGCATCATTTAAGCTATGTCCAATAACCTCAATCTTTCCAGATTTGAAGATATTTCTATATTCCATCATTAATGGCTAGTCAACAATAAGAATTGGAAATTAGCACACTTGAAATGAAAAAGGAACGATTTACTCAGCATTACAAATAACAGTTTAGGATTTCATTGCAAGATTAAAGTTCATCATCAATCTCAATTAAAATAAATTCAGCTCATGTTCAAATCTACAATTACTCTTAAATACAAAGCATTCATTGTTCACCAAAATAAGAAATAACAAGAGAAAAGGATGAGAAGGAAAGAAAGAGTGTAAAATTTGAAAGCCTCCTCTCCTTTGCATCACTTTTGCATTTCTGCACCTTCCTCTGCTGCTATGTAGAATTTTTCTTTCTTTTTCAGGGTCTGCTAATGCCTCTCACACTAACCTCCTATCTTCTCTAAGGTTTTTAGACCAAAAATGGATAGAATAATTCCCAACTCACGTGCTCCTATATTGCCTCCTCTGGGTTTATTTTTTTTTTTGGGCACCAAAAATGGGTAGAATGCATTCAACCTTCCAAGCTGACATGCCACTTTGCTGCTGCCTTTTTCCAATCAGATTTTTCACCCTTCAAATAGAGTTGGTCCCCACTAAAATGAAATCATAGCTGGTAAATAGTTAAAATGCTATAACAGCTACCTCTTCTTTTTAATTCCTCTTTTTTCAAGCCACAATAAGGACTTAAACATTTGCAAACAAACATCATAAATTCAATTCAATTCCTCTATTAACATATCTAAAACTTTCACAAATAAATCAATAAAACCATTTTACACAAAATAACAAAAATAACTAATAATAAAGATTGATTTACATAAATCACTCTTATACTTCAACAATTTAAGTTTAAAAAACATCAAGATAACTCTATTTTTACAAAGTTATCACACCATTAAACTTAAACCATTACTTGTCCCTGAGTGATGACACAAAAGATAAAATCACATTTAGAAAAATAAACACAAGACACTCTAAAAGACACTGCTTCTATTTTTTGCTGATAGCATGGTTAACTCTCAACCTTCAGAGTTGCTCTTAAATCTTTAACTAATATTCAAGATTAGCATTCATCACTCTTTAGCTTAGTCCATCATAAATCTGCCCTCAAACTTAAATCTTCCCCAAGTGTGTGTGCACATGGATTATGGCTAGAAATTCCCCAATCATTAAGCCTAAGCATTGATTTCAAAGGGTAGCTTATTAAACTTCTTCCAATTTCTGTATGGATAACAAGCACCTAGGATTCACATAGGATTTCAAGCTAATAACAATTTGGGTAATCAAAGAATGGGAGAAGGCTGAGCTTATTTTGCATTTTCTTTCTAGAAACCATATGTTATTATTATTATTATTATTATTCTTATTATTTATTTATTTATATATGTGCATGCTCATCACATCGCTCTTGCCTTTTTACATGAATGCCAACATTTGTGATGAAGACACTCGGTTACTCAACAAGGCCATGATTCAGGATTTTAGCTCTTGCTATATCATACTCATGTCTTAAATTGCCGTTTGACGTAGAAGCACACATGGGGCACATGCATACTCCTGGTTACTAAATAACTCAAAGTAGAGGAGTAAATCACAATTTTAGCACATTTCTTTCACCATTTTTTTTACTCAACTCCCCCAAACTTGAGCCTTGGTTATACTATTTCCCTCAACTCCTCCTAGTTGCTTGGTTCTCTATTCATTACCTTAAAAAGTCCTCTAAGCCAGCTTCCAAAATGTTAGGTCTCTAAAAGGTTTGGAGTTTCCTAGGCTTTTCAATGAATTTCTAACCATAGCTCAAGGTGTTTAGACAATGGAGGAAAA
>JANHAO010006037.1:0-21848 GCA_026873985.1 Saraca asoca | reverse complement strand
TCACTCACTCTATATTACACAATTGACTGCATGCACTTGCGTAATTTGAGTGATAAAACTCATCATAAACAAAACTCACTCAACAGTGTCCATATGAGATAACACATTGGAAACCTTCCAAGTTAGGAGAAAAGCTCTTATGTCAACTCAAAAAAAGTATGTTTATTTGTGTCATTTAGGCTTTGACTTAGAATGCTCTTTAAAGGAGTGTGTTCGGTGACTAGGGTAGGCATTGAGTCATAAGCTAAGGATTAGAGTGTGGAGCATAAAAACTCTCCCTACAAACTCAAAACTATGTAATGAGGCATATATTAATAAAATGGAATTGTCCCTCTCCTTATTTTAAAAGTACCTTCTTGATGTTCTTGTGTGCCACATGCTTTGAGATTCAATATGCATGAATACTCTAACTACGTGCTCATATTTGCTTGTAGACATGTTGCACATATAATTTTGATTGTATGGATAACAAAATCCATAATACCCCTATTATCTATCCAAGAGTGGCTCAAAAAAAAGCTGGCATGTTAGCCAAGAATTAGGCACATGCATTGTATAGTTTCAGCTAGAGAGCTATCAGCCTATGACAGTTAGTATCAGAGCTCAATAGTGCTATAGAGAGCAAATTGAGTGGGCCATGATTGGGGTAGATTTGACTTGTCAAAAGCATATGGAGTCTATAAGTAAAGTAAACACTCATCAAAATTGCAAAGAAATGCTACTAAAGACTTGACCAAAAAGGTTGCAAGAGGTTGGAGTAACTTGAGAGGTAGTGTGCAAGATATTGCATTCAAAGGAATGTTAATGGTGCATCGAGTGCAAGTGTGTGTACAAGTTAGTAAACTTGCTAGGCAGCATGGGACATTAATTATGCACTCATTCATAGTAAATATTCGAGGGAATGCAAAATCACTTAAGAGAGTGAGTGAATTGATAGCTTATCTAGTAGGAAGAAGCCTGGGAGAAACCCTAAAAGGCATGGCCATAACAGGCAGTTGGCACATCTTGCAATATGGCACATCTCTTTTGACATGTTGAGGGGACAAATCTTATTGGAGCAGTCTAAAATCATGTCAGAGGGTATAAATTTTACTCAAAGGAATAAAGGCAAAGGGACAAAGATGATCTTGGAGAGGTCTATTGTGCACTATCGTGTAGGTATAATGAGCAAGCTACAGTGCTAATTCACAAGATTCGAGAAGAGATGCTAGAAAGCTAGCACATCATAGTTGTATGACAAACAACAATGATACCCATGTGGTGAATTAGAGCTACATAGTTGCATAACGGACTAGGGACAATGACCTCGAGGCTTTACTAACTAGCACTACATAGTCACAAAGACAAAGCTTGTGATGAGATTCACAATTGCTCATGCATAAGCAAAGTGAAACTTAAACTAGAGTGGAGGATGCCTTATGCTTAACCTTTATCAAAGCAGTTGATGTGGGAGAGTCATCATGAGGATGTGCTTGAAGAGTGAGCCATCAAAAGGATGAACTTAGAGGAAAAGTCATCAAAATGCACTCAAACTAGGCTATGAGGGCCTAGACATTAAAGGGTGTCACTTGAAGTGTACTAAGAGAGAGGGCACTGATCATCAAAGAAATTGCTACAAGGGCAAAGATACTAGCAAATTGCTATAAGGGTCATGGAAATGAGCCAGTATTAACTTCAAAGAGATAATACTTGAGCATGCAAACCTATGAGGGGTTGTGAAGGCCAAGATGCTAGATAGCATCAACTCTGAAAAAAGACTATGATGGTTGAGATACCACAAGGGTGTCAATTTAGAAAAGGTCAAGGGGATCTAGTCAAGTGTGAAAGTTATGTAATGAAAGTATAGTGGCTTGATCAAACCCAAAGCAAGCAACCTTGGAACCAAGGGATCAATCTTATGTCTCATATCGGTAGAATAGGACATTAGATGTGGGACATCTCTATTAGTAAGTGTCCAAAATACCAAGAAAGAGTACAAGCTATGGAGGTACCACACACTTAAACTACTGAGGTAGCGAGTCAAATTGAAAGTTGTGCAAGGATAGTGTGCATGCAAATTGCAGAGGTAGTAAAGCAAGCACAAGTTGCAGAGGCAATAACTCAAATGTTGCAGAGGTAGTGGAACAGGTGAAGTTGAAGATGTGATAGAATTGGGAGAGCTATGGAGATAGTGACATGAGAGCTTAGATCAGGACAACAAAGTTGAGTCTACAGAAGTAGAACACAAAGTCTGTGGAAATAGCAAAGCCTAATACACCAAAGTTGTGAAGGCAACTACCCAAAGTTGCAAGGGAAAACAAATGTTCAGTGGTGTGAGTTTAAGGAAATAAAGCCGAGAGGAAGTCAAGGGAGGAGTTGAGAAGTAACAGACTGACAATGATCCTAAAAGTTATGTTAGGTTGAGGGTATCATTCATCAAAGCCTTTCAAATGATGTTAGCTTAAAGAGACAAACACGGAGCGATCAAAGGAGAAGCTCAAGTGGAGTAGGCTGAAGACCTACATGAAGATTCAAGAAGCTAGCACTTGAAAGGAGAAAACTTCATGGAAGTTGTGTGAGATTGAGGCTTCAACGAGGGCATTGACATTTGAAGTAGGGGAGAATGTCACAAATTAACCTTATGAATTGGTTTGATAGGCAAACATACTTGATTTTGGAAAAAATTTGGCGAGAAAATCAAGCATAAAGAAAAGGCCATGTGGTCTAAATTTGGGAGCAATTGCACTTGTAGATTATTTTTCCCGTTTTAGGAGTATTTATATTTTTAAGATTGATCATTTGTCCAATATAAGTAGAAAAGTATATGATTGCGATCCTTGCATTTTTATCTTCATATCCATATGAGATGGCACATTAGAAACCTTTCAAGCTAGGAGTAAATCCCTTATGTCAACTCAAAAAAGGTATGTTTACTTGTGCCATTAGGGCTTTGGCTTAGAATATTCTTTAAGGGAAGCATGTCTGGTGACGAGGTAGGCATTACGGCATGGGTTAGGGATCAAAATGTGAGCTTAAAGACTCCCCTGCATACCCAAAAGTATGTAATGAGACATATATTAATAAAATAGAATTATCCCTCTCCTTATTTTAAAAGTCTCTTCTCAATATACACTAGAGGCTTCTTGTGTGGCATGTTCTTTGAGACTCAATATACGCAAAAACTTTGACCACATGCTCATGTTTCTTACAGACATGTTGCGCATAAGATTTTGGTTGTATAGTTGACAAAATCCACAATGCCCTAATTATCTATGCAAGTGTGGCTGGAATTTATCAAAAAAAACTGGTATGTTGGCTAAAAGTGGTTGACATGTGTCACACAATTTTGACTAGAGAGCTACTAGTGCATGACACTAAGTCACACCTTTTATCATGTGTCGGTTGAATAGTTGATTCACTAAGTCTTTGTTTGGCCAAGCTCTATGAAGGAATTGATCGACCGGATATAGCGAATCAACCAGTCTTGGTCTCAGACAGCCTTTAACATAACCACTTCTTCAATCTATTTTGATTGATCATCCGTGGTCGGTTGTGTAGAGACTAATGATCATTTTGGATTATATTAAATACTATTAGTTCATTAATCATTTCCCTCACTTCAAGCATTTCTACAACACCCATCCTTTAGGACGAGAATGTTTTCATGAGGGGGGATTGTCATCGGTGCTTAGTTTTAATAAATAAATGAGCTGGTTTATTAGTTAATATGAAACAACCGTTTCAGTTAAGTGGGGAGTGCACTGTTTAAGGAATATTTGGGTTGTGTAGTGGTGGTGGGTTACAGATAAGTGTACGCAAAATCCATTTTCTGTTATCGCTAGTTTCTGTAAAACCAAGTAGTGGGCTACTTTGTAAGGATCCCACTATTACTCTGTCATGAATTAGCTAGGGCTCAATGAAAAGCAGTGCAGACTCTTGGAGCTGGTTTAGTCCAAAATTCTACCATTTCTATTCTTTCATTTTTAGTTCAATATTTCCACCCTTATCACAGTGCACCCACGCAATCAACCAAAATTTCTAATCCAACTTCCGAAACACCGTCGTTCTTCTCCTCTATAAAAAAACCTGAGGGTTTCTTCTTCACCCTCAAGCTCATCACCTTCTGCAATACCCGATATCCGAATTCCCAATTCGATTCCCTTCATTTCACAGGGATTTCCCAAAGGTTCTAGCATTTTCCACACCATTTCCATTCTCTTCTTTCATTCCTTTCTCAGCTTTAGGTACATAGTAGAACAGAAGTCTGTGTCGGACAAGGGAATCGAGTTCTTGCAGAAATCCATAGCGGATCCTCTGGTGTCAAAAGGGTAAAACTCTCTCTCTCTTCGTAGTATAGAATGAAAGTGTTCAACAAGTAAAAATCAAAGTTATGATTCCGGTCTTTGCCCTTAGTCAAAACCCCATCTCTGTATTCGTCATTTCAAAGTTATATGGCAAGCTTATTGTCTTTCGGCGGCAGCAAGTTGTGAAACTTATTGGCTTTTATGATACCAATATATCTTAGGAGCAAGACATGGACGAAGAGAAACAAAGAGAGAATATGAAGATTGAAGAAAAGAATTTGCTCAAAATTTCTTGAATCCAAAGGCTTGCTAGAATATGGTGTAATTTGGTAAGAACAGCATTTGCATGCATTGTTTAGAATTTATATAGAATCACGTGCAAGTCGGAAACCAAGGAATTTGCTCTGTTTTGTGAGGTTTTATTTTCCTTCTATGCTAAATTGGATGCTACTTATGGCCACTTGGATGAGTTGAAATAAGGCTATTTGTTTATGTCACATTTGGGCATGAAGTGGGTTATTTGGTTGTGTCATTTTGTGGGCTGTTTTTGCTTTATGATTGATGCCACATTTAGAGGCTGATTGATCCAATTTTATTGTTTTTTTTAGAACATTTTGTTATAGCTTAGGCTTATGTTTTTGTGGCCATTTTGTTTGGTATTTTTGGTGTGCTTGTTAGGCACTACTCAGCCATTTTAAGTAAGTAATAGCTATTAGGGAAGGCCTATTTCCCTTAAAATAGAGATTTGAACATTTATGAAATTGAAGAGGTTTTCTCTTGAGAGAGTGCTCTTGTAGAATTCTTGCTAGAACTTGAGACTTATCAAAGAGTTTATTCTTTACGGCATCATATTTATCACTTATCACTTTTCTTCTACCTATTCTAGAGTGTGGCATGAATATCCTTTTTTCTTTTCAATTTGGTTACTAATTTTTCTAAATCAAAGAATGGTCCATCGTCATCTCCATGGGAGATCACATCAACATGCTTCTCATATATGTTGAGTCATTGATCTTAACCAGACACATTCTCAACTTGCCTTATGAATTGCTATTATCTCTACATGGCAGTTATAATTTGTTTTGTTGAACACCATGATATAGTTGTACCATCACATGTAAATAAATAGCTAGTTTAAGATCTTGCCTTATGTGGGTCGAACAAAAATCCTACATCTACATAATCAATTAGTTTTGATCTAGACTCATGTGAATAAAATAAATCTATATCAATTCTTCCTTGAAAATAGCGAACTATATGTTTAATCCTATTCCAATGTCTTCAAGTTGGAGGAAAATTATATCTTGCTTACAAATTTATTAGAAAAGCTATATCAAGATGTGTGTTATTAGCAAAGTACATTAATGCATCAATTACACTTAAATATATTACTTCAAGACCAAAAAGTTCTTTATTTCTCTCTAGAGGTTGAAAAGAATCCTTGTTAACATTAAGTGAACAAATAACCATTGGAGTACTTAATGAATGTGATTTATCCATGTAAAAGTGCATTAAACCTTTTTAGTGTAATTTGATTAATGAATAAAGATTCCATTAGTTAAATGCTCGATTTGTGGATCAAGACAAAATTTTCTTTTTCTAAGATCTTTCATCTCAAGCCCCCTTTTCAAGCACTTTACTACCTTTGGAAGCTTTTTGTGAGTTCCAATAATATTCAGTTCATCAACATATACAACAATCATAACAAACTCATATTTAGATTTCTTTATAAAACACGAAGGCAAATAGAATCATTTTTACATCCTTTTTTTGATGGAGATTCATTAAGACAATTATGTCATGTTCATCTAAATTGCTTTAATCCATAGAAAGATCTCTGTAATTTAATCAAATACATTTCTTGAGAATTTAAATTGTATACTTTAGGAATCTTAAATCCTTCAAGGATTTTCACACACACACATCATGATTAAGCTTGCCATATAAATAGGCTATAACCACATCCATTAGACACATATTAAGTTTTTCATATATTCTCAAGTTCATAAGATATTGAAATGTAATTACATCCACTATCAAAAAATATGTTTTTATGTAATCAATGCCAAGCCTGAGAAAAATCTTGTGCTACAAGTCATGCTTTATATCTTGCAACTTCATTTTTTTTTATTTCTTTTTTGCACAAAAACCCCATTTGTTCTCTACTGGATTTAAACCTTTCGGTGTCTGGACCACTACTTCGAAAACCTTAAATTTTGAAAGTGAGTTTAATCTTGTATGAATTGCATCTTTCCTTTTTGGCCAATCATCCCTATATTAGCATTCTTCAACTATCTTTGACTCAAGATCCTCATTGTTTTGTATAACATCAAGTGTTACATTATATGAAAAAATGTAGACAACAATTTCTTTCCAATTCCACTTTTCTAATGTAAAGACATAATTTATTGATATTTCTTCATTTTCAATAATTTTAGATATCAAAACATCTTCTAGAAGCTTATTATCAATTATGTCTCATGTCTCTTCAAAAACACTTACCTCTTTGTTAAAGTTATTTTTTATGTCTTTCTCTCACGGAGATTTATATCTTTAGAACCAATTGGCATTCCACACTTCAGGCTTGTTTTTGATTCATTTGTTATAGCATTTATAGGTTGTTCTATTGGGACATCAATTTGAACCAAAGCATTTACAACCAGTATATATGATTTGGTTACTCTCTTTGGATCAGTAAATGCATCTGATAGTTAGTTTACTATTCTTTACAAATAGATAATCTTTTAAACTTCAAATTCACATTCTTTTGTGTAATGATCAAAGTGATTTAGAGATGATGTATTCCATGTAATATGCTTTTCTAACCACTTATTCTCTCCACCAAATGTTGGAAAACTTGTTTCATCAAAATGACGATTAAGAAAATATGCAATAAAAACATCCCCTATCATTGGTTCAAGATATTTAATGCTAGAAGGAGATTCATACCCAATATATATTCCCAACCTTCTCTAAGGACCCATCTTTATGTGTTTTAGTGAATCAATTAGAACATATACTGCACAACTAAAAATTCTTATATGGGAAATATTTAGCTCTTGACTAAAAACCAATTGTAAAGGGGAGAGCTTATGATAACTTGTTAACCTAATGTGCACAAATGTTGTTGCATGTAAAATGGCATCTCCTCAAGTGGAAACATGAAGCTTTGTTCTCATAAGCAATGGTCTACCTATTAGTTAAAGACATTTCATAAAACATTCTACTAAACCATTTTATGTATGAATAGTGCTACAAGATGTTCAACTATTGTTCCAATTGACATACTATAATCATTAAAGGCTTTGGAAGAAATTCACCAACATTATCAAGATGTATTATTTTAATTGGATAATCAGGAAATTGTACTCAAAGTCAAATTATTTGAACAAGTAATCTTACAAATGCCAAGTTCAAAGTAGACAATAAAAACACATGTAACTATCTTATAAAAGTATCAATCAAGACCACAAAGCACCTAAAGGGTCCATATGGTGAATGAATAAGTCCACATATGTCAATTTATATTCATTCCAAAAACACAGGGGATTCAATCTCATCTTTAGTTAGTGATAGCCTTATAATTAATTTGCCTTAAGAATAAGCAATATATGAATATTCAATAGATTGAAGAATCTTTTGATTCTTCAATAAGTGACTATGTGAATTTTCAATGATTTTTTGCATCATTATTGATTCAAGATGGCCCAACCAATCATGCCAAATAGTGAAAATATTTTGGTTAGTGAACTTTTGGTTTAATATAGCATTTATTTCAATTGGATTTATATAAAAAGTTTTTCCAATACATTTTTCTTATTTGAGACAACCATTGTAATATAAAGAAATTTAGTATCTATTTCATTTACTGTCTCAATGTGGTATCTATTTTGTCACATGTCTTTAAAACTTAACAAGTTTCCTCAAGACTTGGTTAACAACAATGCATCATTTATAATTATTTGTATTCATCCTAGTGAAATTATATTGGCTCTTCTAGAGCCTTCAATCAATTTGGTACTACTAAATATTGTATTAACATAATTTTCACCAATTGTTAACTAAGAAAAATATTTCTATTTTTAAGAATGGTGTGCATTGTTGCACTACTTAGGAGACAAATCCTTGATATTGGTCTTTGATCCAAAAAATGGGCAATTT
Organism: Saraca asoca; assembly: GCA_026873985.1. NCBI lineage: Eukaryota > Viridiplantae > Streptophyta > Magnoliopsida > Fabales > Fabaceae > Saraca > Saraca asoca. The sequence continues at coordinate 13,404 of JANHAO010006037.1, read as the reverse complement.
CTATATTTTCTTCATTAAAGCAAAATAAAGAAAATTGTAAAAGAAACTGCAAAATAACAAAAGAAAACATTACATATGAAATTTTATGCTAAAGGAATTAACCTTAAAGGCTAAATGGACAAAAAAGAAACATAAGTAGAAAAGCTAAAAAAATAAATTCTCTTAGTTTTAGACATTTCTACCACCAATCAAATGATCAATTCTTCATTTGAGGTGTTTAAAGAAATTTACTACATTTAAATGTGTTGAATCATGGTTGAATGCATCATTCTCATAAACAAAATTCACTTCTACATTTTTCTCTTTTATTTTAAGTGAGGCTTGATAAAGTACAACAGGTTTGTGACTAATACCCTTTCATACCATATTGGTAACATATGTTTTATGAACCCTTTGAGTTCTAATTGTATTGTCCCTTCTTTTCATTATTCTCTCACTTCTTTTGGTAAGAAGCAATCTTATGATTATTTATATAATTTTTATAATCACAACAATTGCAATAATTAGTTTGACTTCTTCCATGATCATGGTTATAATCACGACCTCATCCATGTCCAAATCTTTTATTTGTTAATGCATTCACTTCAAGAAATAGAGCAAAACCAGTTAGGCGGGTTTTATGATTTTTCATTAAGACATTACTTTGTTCAACCACAAGAATATATGAAATCAATTCAAAATATTTTCTGAAACCTTTTTCTCTATATTGCTACTACATGAGTATATTGGATGCATGAAAAGTAGAAAATATTTTTTTATAGCATGTCTTCATCAGTAATTATTTCTCCATACAATTTCAATTAAGAGCTAACTTTAAATATTGTAGAATTATATTTACTTATTGATTTAAAATCTTGAAATTATAAATGCATCCAATCATAATGAGCTTTTGGAAGAATGATTATTTTCTTATGGTCATACCTTTCTTTTAAACTTCTCTAAAAGACAAAGGGATCTTTTACTATAAGATGTTCAATTTTCAATCCTTTGTGAAGATGTTGATGAAGAAAAATTATTACCTTTGCATGGTTCTGCAATGCTGTTCAGTTCCCTTCTTAGATTATTTCTCCAAGATCCATTGCATCTAGATGTATTTTAGTATCCAATATTTATGACAAATAATTCTTTCCAATAATATCAAGGACCACAAATTCAAGCTTTGAGATTTGTCATGGTAATAACTATGATATGAACAATGCTTTAGTTAGAAAATGTTATGTGCAAAAATTGGTTCAGTCCAAAAGAGTTTGCGAGAGGCCTGAGAATGACCAAGGACCAGCTCGAAGCATGCCTAAAATCACTCTATTGCCATGTCACGTCATGAAGCGACGTCATCAGGCCGAGCTTGTGCTTGAAAAAGCGAGCTCGGATGCTCCATTCTGAAAAAGGGGAAACGACCTGGCTGATGAAACATGATCAGCGACCTGAAATCTCACCAAACAGAGGACAAAATCTCGTCCTACCCTAACGGACAAATAGGGTCCTGCCTGCAGAAGATGGCCTGCAGCAGCCGAAAGAAGAGATTTAGTCTGTATATATTATCTTGTACATTAAATACTGATGTAATAGATTTACTGTATATGTAATTACCACTGTAACCTCCTTTCCTCTATAAATATGAGGGAGGAGCCTTCTGTAAAAAAGAGAGAAACATAGGTAGAAACTCTGCTAAAGCAAGAAACTTGAGTGTTGTAACTTTGTATCTGCATAACCTCAATAACACGTTACCGTGGATGTAGGATCCAACGATATCCGGATTTGGCCGAACCATGTTAAACCTTATGCCTCCTTCTCTGCTCTTCCCCTCTACTTCTTTGATTATTTTTCTGTCCTGCTATATTTAAACTGATTAGATGTCAGAGATCCCAAAGAATCCCCCCGTTGGCTGGAGTTTGAATCATTATCAAAATTTGACGTCAACAGAAAATAAAGTATTAATTAAAGTATGAAGAATAGATTATAGTACAAATAATAGAAAACTATTATAGACATTATCTATATATGAGATAAAATTATGAGAGTAAGATGACAAAAAGTAAAAACTAAATCAATAAATAATATACTAAAATTAAACGGTATAATATAACATATAAAACATATCTTTAAAGAAAATGAATTTAAAGAGATAAACCCGAACCTAAAAATTCAAAAATAGATTGCCCTGCAAATGAAAATGGTAACTCCAAAAACTGTAGTTGGCCAGACCATTATGTTAATAACATGTTAGAAAAGTGAACACAAATATAAGAGATGAAGATATAAATAGTAAGAACAATTCATTCAAACCTGTATCAAATGTTTGCAATCCTCAATATTTCCTCTGCTTGTTCTCTAATCCACAGACCTCCCTACCAGTCTTATTTATAAGCAAAACTTTCACTTCCTTTAGAGCCTTCATGGTGAAGGCAAATGATGTAGCTTTTATGATGCCCACAATAGCCATATCCCACCAATTAAATAAAATAGCTGGGCAATAGGTACAAATGATGAAGGCAATGCACTATAGCAAAAAATAGAGGTGACCACTTTTTTCAAGAGATGGACATGAAATAATATATATAATACAAAGAGACAAAGAGTGTGTTTAGCGCACTCAACAATAAGCTAACTTATAACTTATTAACTTGACTTGGTCAATAAACTCTTTTTTACATTTTAGAAATATTTGGAGAACTAGCTTATTGGAAAAAAATAAGCTCCGTTTTAATAAACTACTCTAAGCAGTTTATAGTTTATGAGCTAGAAGTTTCAATCTTTTCCTCCAAATTTATCCATTTTCTTTTGATTAATTGAGAGTTTATATCCTATATATTCACAACACTATATGTATTAATATATTTCTAATATTATAATATTTTCAATAGTTGTTCTTTTTCAACAAAGCCAAAGGGAGATAAAAAGAAAGGCACTTACATTCTATACTTGTTAATTCAATATAAGCAAATAAAAAATAAGTAAGTAAATAAAGATATGATGCCATAAATATAATTAATTAAATTTTAGGTAATTATATTCATATTTTGAATATATTAATTGTATCAATATAATTTGACTTCAAAATAAATATAAAGTCAGCTACTTATGCCAAACAAATCAAAGAAGAAGGAGGTTATGCTTTTTTTCTTTTTCTTTTTTTTTTTTTTGCAAAATGAACAATAAACATGGGGATTTGGATCCCTCAATTTCTAAATTCAAGAGAAAGATAGATACAGAAACTTTTTCTATATTAAAATAGTGGATCCCAATGAAAAAATTATGGGATCCAGAATGAAATGTTGTGTTTTATCTCTTTTAAATTTATTCCCTTAATTTCTTTCTCAATTTCCTAAAGAAATTCAGGGAAACCACATTCATAGAGTCAGGTATATTTGTAATTTCAAAATTGAAATTGGTGCAAATTTAATGAAAATGGAATTGGAGTATCTAAAAGGTCTAATTACAATTTTAGTCCTTTGAATATATAAATTAATTGCATTTAATCTCTCTTGAAAAAATTTTCTACTTTTGTCCTCTTAATATATAAATTGAATCAAATTTAGTCCAAACTGATAACTTTTGTCAAATTTAAGTTAGAAAATCCTAATTGGCACATAGATCTTCAATAGGACTCTAAGCTAGCAAATCATAGAGAAGAAATTTAATGAAATTAGCCTTGTTAATTAGAAAACATACAAATTGCATAACTCATTTAAGATGAGAAAACACCCAAATTTGACTATTAACATCACATGGCAGGCTAATTTCCCTCCCACTAATTACCAACTTAGGGTTTTATTGGAACTCTATATGTCAATTAGGATTTTCAATCTTTTAATTTGCCTAACGTTATTAATATAGACTAAAGTGATCCAATTAATATATTAAATAAGCAAAATAAAATATTATATTTAAAATGGAGTAAATGCGACCAATTTCTATATTAAGACGATCAAAATTGTATTTAAGTTTATCTAAAAGGGAATATCCTTTTCATTTTTTGTAAAATAGAATAGCATATAAGATCTAAAATTAAAGAAGAGGATTACTTAATTTCGAAAAATTTTAAGGAAGGATAGAGTAATTTACTCTTCATTAAAAGCTTGCCTGTTTGGATGATTTTGGCCCATCCGCAATTACCTTTGCTCCAAGTAATTACATCAATTTGATATAATGATGAAATAAATAATTATAAATCAAGTCATTTTTTAAAAACAAATGCAAATCCTCTTTATGTTGTAAACATTATTTATTAATTAATTTTATTAGCTTGGATAGTATATAAAAAGCCACTTTTTAGTGTCAATAAACGACAACTAAAAAAATTACTTTATTTAATGTTTATCGGAAATTAGGACCATAAAAGCTTAACCAACCATATTTAAAAAAAAAAAAAAAAAAAAAAAGAGGCCCCAATTATGGATCACAAAATTGATTATCCACAGCAATAAAACATGCACTGCCTTTTACCTGGCTGTAAGAAAATCAATTCTAAATTCATTAAAAAAAATGGCCATGCTACATTCTCCACTTTCAAGACATCAATATATGAACAATATCAAATTAACAAAAGAATTAAAGAATTGTGAACAAACAATGAAAATTCTACCAAACTGCTGATCTAGAAGTAGCTCTTTATAGTAAGCTGTGCAGCTAAAATCCCAACAGGGACACCAATGATGGTAGTGGTAACTGTATTGCTTGATGTTGGCTCTTAGTCTGGTATGTACACATGAAATTTCAGTTTGAATAGTGTTAGCTCCATGGCACTTTCACCATTCAAGAAGAAACAAATATAACCATCCCCCTGCAATGGAAGAAAGCAAAGCCTTGAGTGATTCTACACTCAGGTATCAATGAACAATAGGTTTCAATAACATCTTTCTCTGGGAAAAATGTTACTTGCATGCTTACATGACTTCCTCAGATTTTATGACACAATCTGAGCTAAACTGACCTCAACTTATATCGTATCAAATGTGCAAGTGTGCAAGAGATAGTGTATGGAAGTAGCTCTACTCTTCCCTTAAAAATCTAAATTTAGGAAGGAGAGGAAAGTCATGTTTCTAATTGTGTTATATAAGAAAAATGCCAGCAAAAAATGGAGGCAAAGAAGGATAATTGTAATAATACCATTTCCAGCTTAAATCTATGGACTGTCATCATCTGAAGATGAAGAACTACTAAAGTCATCCATCCGCTTATCTGAATTTGCCGGAAAAAGCTTCTGACGAATATCAGGGGAGGGCGGAGGACGAAGTTCTGAGGAAGATGATGCTCTAGCGGTCTCTTGTTTCACCGGTTTTGCTGCCTTCTTCTGTGCTGCATCTCTGATCTCCTTGCATACCTTATCCAACATTACTAAGAAGTCCCGTACTATGGAAAACAACCGCAAGCCTTCGTCCCTTCCAGAATTCCCATGAAAATAATCACCAGTGCTCTTCACCAGATTCATGATTTTCTTTTCTTCTTCCAGCAGCTTCAAGACATCATCCTCAGCACTCTGCACAAAACTCTTTACCGTCTGATAAAATCCTCTATCTCCATCAAGGTTTTGCAAATCTGTGTTCAGGAAGTCTTTGGTTTTTACTAGACCATGGCCAAGTTTGGCAGCAGTTCCTGTTAAGCTGTCAGCATCTAGAGCTGCTGCTTTCTTGACATTCTCAAGCTCACTGCTCAAACGTGAAACCACCTCAAGACCAAGTTCACGATAGTGTTCTGGTGATTCATGGGGGATGTCGTCAAGAAGGTCATCTGTTTTAATACTAGAGAAACTCCTGCTCTCTTTGGCCACACGAGCAGCTCTTATGCCCTCGGAGCGGATTATTTCTTGGACAACAAAGTGTAAGAGTGTAATCTTGCCATCTACTCCTTTCACATCGGACAATTTAAGGAGTGTATCAAGTTTAAATGCTAGTGCACCACCACGGAATGTTCCATCATTCATGCGGTTGCCAGTTTTAAGAACAGCTTCTAGAAGCTTGAGGAACAACCGGCTGCTTCTTAGTTCCTTACAAGCAACCTGGCATATCACATGAACAAGCAAGAATTAGATGTTGAGTGCAGAAGCTCCAAAATGAAGTAATTACCCTTGGATGATGTCTAGATACAAAACCACGTCCAATTGATTAAAAATTTAAAATTTAGTTTACTATTTGCATTATTGTATAGAATAAAACATACTTGCCCATGCATGCTACATATGCATCTGTACATGGTAATTAATGCAACATTCTGATGCATACAAACAACTATGTACAAAATAACTTGCTCTCAATGTTTGTATGATATCAGCTACATAGATTGATTATAAAAACTTTCAAATCTGATATTCTTTTGGCACATTACTAACAGCATTAGTTTAGGCTTTACATAGGCAACGACAATTGAGTTAGCCTACCCAACTCTAAGGTTACTTTACTGCCTTGGCTTTCCTATGATTCGAAGTACGCCATCTTGTTTGGCATTACATTGGATACAAATCTTTAATGTTATAAGGTTGTCCAAATAATATAAAGAAATGCGTTAGCTTGACACAAACAATGCAACATGTACAGTAAATATTTGATGTATCAGAGCATCAACATCCTACCTCTAAGATTTCAAAGGACTCCATAGTAGAAGTGAGGTCTTCTTGAAGAGTACCCATGTAAAGTAATACATCCAATCGCTTATATGCAAATGGAACTTCAACTAGGGCTTTTAGGAACCGGTCAGCAGGCCCAAGTCGAGATAATTCACCATTGTAAAGTCTAAGCTTAAGCTCTTCCTCTTGTGTTGGTGCCATCTTCAGCAAGGTTTGAAGAAATTCTGAGGGTAGCTCATTTCCTGATCAACAAATGACATTTTAAAAAGCTTCCAAACAAATAAAACCAGTAGATTTATTTTTTATAAAGAAGAAATATTATTAGAAAATAATGGCAGAAACATAAAAAGGCAGACCACAAGATATCTGCCTAAGAGAAAACCAGAATAAAAAGGCAGAAAATTTATTCTTTATAGTTTAGGTTCCTATATATTACTTTCCCTGATTGATAAAGTCTCACCAATCACCACTCGAAATGTTTTGAACTGAAAAAATGCACCCATTCAGGATTATTAATCCCAAATATATGCAAAATCCTCAAGCTAAACTTATTAAGCTCCAGAATGATTATAACAACAGTTGCTGCCACCAAAAGATATTCCAGTGGTCTATTGTTCATCATGTTACTCTCTTCTTTTCTGGACTATTCATTACTATCTAGGTTCCATAGGTCATGCTAAGCTAATTCCATGGGCACATCTATGAATTCAAGTCCACGTTTAAATGGAAGGACATTAATCTCCATTTGTTCATGGTAATGGCAACCTATATGCCATAGATCCTATTATCCACTAAGGAATGTAGATCTAACAGATGCTGACCAAACATGATACCTGGTGTCAAAGATAAAAGAAAAAATAAGGCTCAATGACAATTGCTAATGCACAAAAGAATTATGCAACTAATTTAATATAAGGCTCATTAACAAAGGTTTTTTCAACTTGTGGAGTGACTTAGCTTTAAATCTCCCTCGTGAACTTTCTCAGTCATCCACATTCAGCATTAGTACATCTATACTTATAATTGCCCTCATCTATATTCACAAATTAATTTCCTTTCCTCAAACCAACAAACTTGTTTTGAGAAGCGATTGATTGTCAACATCAAGAATCCAAGAGACCGTGATTCTTAAATAATTTGAGAAACATATTAAAAACGAGACAACAATAGTACTCCTCCCTATCTGCAAGGGAGTAGGGCCAGTTTCAGAAAACCCATGTGATGACGTTCTGCAGAGGAACATCTTTCTGGCATCTATGGATGCTTGTACTGAAAACATAAGCTAATAGAGAACCACTTTTCATATACTCCATCTCCACAGAATCTCTGCAGATTACTCAAGTGTGTCTCCCTAGAAGATCCTAATATTATTCCTTAACCTGCCAGCAATTCTTAGAGAAAGATTTGGAATTCAAAGCAACTCACCTTCAAAAAGCGCATCACAGACTTCTTCCATAGTCACATTCAATGCTTTCAATAAGATTGACAAATTTTGTGACTTCTTTGAGTCAATGATCTGGATATACTGAGGTAAAGCTTCCGCAGACTCTTTCTTGCGTTCACCTTTGTTTTTATCCGTAGTATTAACATAGCCAAAGAGCGACTCTATCATCTCTTCATTGAACCTGTCACATATTAGTCATCCAGAACATTAGTAACAAACAATATTTAATTATTTTTAAGCAAAACACGTATTTATTAGATTTATTCCTTATTCCTTACTGAAATGATCCTGCTTTGAGCTGATTCCAAACCATTGCCGACTCTGAGTTGGCTTGAACCTTATCCCAGAAAAATGGCTTTAGCTTGGTCTTCGGAACACCAGGTTCAACTTCAACTTCAGCTACCACATTTTGCGGAATTTTCGGTTTATTAGCTGCAGGTCGACCCAACTTTGGCCCAATTGGCGGAGGAGGTCGAGGCGGACCAGGACCACTCCGAGGAGGTGGGGGGGGACTAGGACCTGTTCTGGCACCAGGGCGTGCTGGGGGTGGCGGAGGAGGAGGTCCAGCAGTTGGAGCACCCCCAACACGAGCAGGTTTCCTAGGCTGTGGGGGTGCAGGAGGTGGAGGAGGAGCAGTAGAAGGTGCAGCAGGAGGTACAGCAGGAGGCACAGCAGGAGGCACAGCAGCATTACTAGGTCTCAAAGGTGGCTCAGGAGGGAGAAGGTCCGGCCTGCCTGGAGGAGGTTTTAGAGGAGGCAATCCAGTAGAATTGTTAACCACCCTCCCAGGAGGAGGTTTCAGTACAATTGGTGGATTGACAGTTGCAACAGCATCTCCTATTGATTGATTTTCCTGCACTGTGGTATGGAGAACGTCAGAGCCAATATGAAAACTGCCATTCAAAGATGAGGTGTTTTTGTCGTCAAGTAAACTATTACTAGATGTCTGAAACCCTAGTTTCTCCTCTTTTATTGAATTTGCGAAACTACGATGTGAAGAACCTGAAAGATTAAAGCCAATTTTGTCAAGACTTCTACATAACAAGATGCGAGAGAATGGCAATAGAATACTTACCAACAGAGTAGTCACTCATGCTCAGGCTGAGAAGTGGCCTCTCGTCATTTTTTCTTACTCGTCCATTTCGACAACACTTACTACAGCACATAAAGAGCAGTGCTGCAACTATAAATGTCACTGATGCAGTTATAACTACAACAGCAATAATTGTAGTCTGGGTATCATTTTCTTTTTCTTTGGTTTTAGCTTTTAAGGATCGAGCTGTAGAGGCATTTCTACTAGTTGATGATGAATCAGAACTTAAACGTCTACGAGATAGAGGGGTCGAAGACGGTGGAGTACGCGATCTGCTAGATGCATCTGATATGTGTTGGGGAAATTCAAGGCCCAAATTTCTTCTAGTAGCACTGAATCTAGAAAAAGGCGATTTGAGATAAGGGACACGCAAAATCTTGGGTTGATTGTCTTCTCCAGTTACACGAAATGGAAGGTTATTCTTCCTCAAACAGTGAAGAAGAATTTGCTTCAACTGAGGAAGGTGAGCACTAACTAATTTCTGGATGTTTTTTTGAGCTAATGATCGAATTTCTGAATTGATTTCATTGGTGCCACCAGATGCTTCCTGCGGCAAACATAAGTCAAGGTCTTCAATATCTTCTTTCAAATGGATCAAATCTAGCCCGCAACTAGTCCATATTAGCTCTGCCTGCATTCATGAAACTATACCAAGTTTTAAAGGCTGTCAAGCATCATTAGCAACCACAGTGCACGTAGTATCACCCTGCTGAATTCTCATTTCTAACATAAAATAAAATTCAAAGCCCTTTAGTGGCCTTATAAATAATCACATCAAAAAAATTTGACGGCTTCCCTATAAAAAAGATCAGCAATAATCATATCAGCATTACCAATTATCAAAATGAAATCTACTTGAGGTAAAAGATAGACCAATGCACAGGTTATTTTTTTTTTTTCTCATATTTAGTGTTCCTCACATTTAACAAATTGACACACACAAATGTTGTGATTAAACTTTCCAATCGTATCCCTCTTTTGGTCCTTAATAAATAGCTAAAAGCACAACCAGATTGAAATAGATTCTACAATTTTGGTCTTTCCTTCCTTTTAGACCATTGCTACACAGAAAGCAGGTATGCAGAAACACACTCTTATCTTTTGGCCTTTAGGGGAACTCAGTATTTTACATGATTGTACTTGTACAAATTATATATTTAGTTGCCCGCTTCCTTTGGCTTTTTATGGAAATAATATTTCATCCTTTTTTTCTCACCTTATAAAAAGTTTCAGCAAATTTTGACCCCCAATGTGCATGCAAACCATGACAAACATCTAACCACATTACTATTACAAAAACATGATCTCCTCCCCATACCCAAAAAATTAATTGGTAAACCTTACAGCAAAAGCCAATTAATTGATCAACCATATCAAAAGCATGATCACCTCTAGTAATCTTGGTTGACATCCTCAAGAATTTAACAATGGGAAGTAGCTAGTCTAGTGCCTCTATTTTGCTGCTTCTCTGATCCTCTAATACTTAGTTGATGATAGTACCCCAACATATTTCTGGATGAACTAAACGTGGGGATAGGATCTTCTAATCTTCATACTGCATAAATATTGAATGAAAATGCCAACTAATATGGCAGCACCAGGATGCTATGCAAGCCATAACATAGAAGAGAAACCTATCAGACATCTCAAACTTTTACTGTTGCCATCGTCACTTCTCTTGCTGCCATTGTTCAGCCAATGTGGCTATCAGGACCAAAATTCATTTGGACATTTTTACATTGCTCAATGAAATCATGGTTTGAGGCATCCATTAAAGCTGCCTTTCTGAAGCTGAAACCACTATGACCAATAAAAGCACCACTGCCAGGGGAGAGTCCAGGTTTAACAGCGTAATTGGGATTTTCAAACGAAAGTAGTGACTAGCTAAGACAACCAGGGTAAAATCCACAAAATGGGATGAGAGAATAAGCACAATTTCAATGCAAGTAAAGATGTCCATAGTCAACGTCAAAATGGACCAATTACCTTAAAGATTTTCACTTTCAACAAATAAGCAAACAGACCAAAAGGCGTTGAGGAAGAATGAAGCAAAGAATTAAAAAGTCAAACAAAACCTCTAAGAGCAAGCAACCACTAAGAAGAACAAAGACAAAAGGATAATCAAGTCATTTAACATTTTCTACGTTGGCATACTTAATTTGGTTTTCTTTTGTAAAACAATAAATGGAGTCTCACCGTGTCCTCATCTAACAATCCAGACGTTGGATCAAGTAGTTGGCTTAGGTAGACATCCAGTGGTTCCTCCCTGTCATTCGAACTAACTGCTACTGTAATAAGAACAGCCAAAAGAACCCAAAAGCTAGCCTTTGTAGCACCCATTAATGGTTGAAGAGCCATTCCAAGTGCTTGATATGCTTTTCATTTCATCAATACCTAAGTTTCCAATAAGCAAAACTCTACAGCGTATTCATCAACCAAAACGAACGAAAAAGTTTCGTTTTTCTTCACCTACAGCCTACCCCAATTCTATATTCCCGAAGAATGCCGCTATAATTGGCTTGAAGAAGCGTTTTATATCAGACCAACCAAGGATTTACAACGAAAAACACGATTCTGCAATCTTGCACAACGAAACAAAAGCAAGCCCAGAAAATTTCCCTTTCCATTCATTGAATCTGGCCAAGCTCAATCAAAAACCAACAAAAATGAAATAAAATTCAATGGAGCTCAAAAAGGAGTTCAAACAATATCATCCAAATTCCCCTTGATTTTCCCTTTACAACAGGCGCTGCATACATCTGATGAAAATTTAAATTTCGTAACTTCTCGTGAAGAATCAAAATAGGTCTTTGATTCTGACCAGATCCAATAAAAACATCTCAAAACACCTCCTGCATTGTTGGATGAATAGGAGGCGATGTTTACCGCGAAATGCCGAATATGTGGAAGTTTATGTGCGGAAAGCTACCTTGTTCGAAAGCTGCCAAAAATTCAAAACAATGTCTTTATGATTATTTGATTGTATATTTACTTTTGCAAATCAATTTGGAAGACGGGAAAGAGAACTCAACGCGCGAAAGGCCGTCCTTTGACAACGGCAGCCATTATTGAAGGCAGAGTTCTCTTAAAACTTATTTTCCTCTCGATTTCTTTTCTTTTCTTTTTCTTTTCTATGAATTTTCTAAAAACAAATTTGAGTTCTTCTGCGATATTTTTTTTTTCTAATCACTGCTAATTTTATTAACTTAAAATGGAAATCTATTAGCCACACCACAACTTCGAAATCTTTGCTCTGTCTTTCTATCATTGGCATTATTAACATTGTCCTGATGGCATTACTAGTTTTATAATTGAAAAGGATAAATAACTTATCCTATTTTGGAATAATTTTGTTTTTAACTAATACTGCTTTTGAACACATGGTCAAATGTTTTTTTTTTTTTTTTGTAAGAAATCAATATTCAACTTTGTTTCCTCGTCACCAACACCAAGGAGGGAAAACTCTCACTTGGTGTTCTGTTCGAAATCAGAATTATAAATGTATTAAATGATTTATTATTTCTTTTATCATAAGAAAAAAATCTTATAATAATACTATATAAATGTTTATTATATATTTGAAAGTTGAATTGGATAGTTGACTCAGAGAAAAACTGCCCAGTGGATAATGTTGTCCTGTTCAGTCAATGACTTTAAGTTTCAAGGTATGTGTAACAACCCCTACATTTATCATTATGTAAGGATTGTATTCTGGAACTTAATATAGCCCCTTTTTTTAAACATTTTTGCTAAATGACTTTTTGACCTTTTTTTACTGTCAATTTGTCGAGAGAGATAAAGAATAAATTTATTTATAATTGTTGAATTTTAAGATAATTCTTGATAAAAAAAGAGTTGACAAGTGGGACTCACGTACGGAATTCATTTGCACAGAATCACAGTATTAAGATGTGCAAGTCCGAGAGTCACCAAGTAGTGACAGTAGCGGACGCATAGGAATTATCGTCAATGGAGGCTGAGAATCGATGATAATTAATGCTTTGTGAGAAAGTTTCTGGAGAAAATGGGGAAGATGTTCGATTGAGAGAAATTTTACATTATATATAAAATAGAGAATTTATGATTTATTCCTTGTAATATTGGTAGCAAATAATTATAATTATATATTTTTCTATTTATTAGCTTTTTTTCAGGACAAATCAAGAAGTTTAGACCTAAAATAGATTATTTTATTTCATAAGTAAGTGTTACTGTTAGTCTCTTTTAAAAGTTTACAGTAAATATTTACATATTATTTAATCTTTTAAAATGGTTGGCATTAAAATTTAAATCTATTATAATATG